>PVKH010004467.1:0-23331 GCA_004027955.1 Chaetophractus vellerosus
CCTGGCTTGGAGGGACTGGAGTAATCCTCCTTTGAAAGGTCACTTGGGTTGCCCCAGCACAGTTCCCTGGTGCACAGACTGACAGATCGCAAAACAGAGCTGAACAGTAGCACAATGTGTCAAATAGTGCAAACTCATGGCAGTTAAGGGAGCAAAGCTGACACGGGGCTCATCTGTACTTGGGAATGCTGCAGGAGAAGGGCTTTCTTTTGGACTACATAATCCCTACAATTTTTGGACAGTCCTGGAAACCTGTTGCCCCCCACAAGTATGCAATACTGCACTTCTGGCCAATCTGGCATGTGGAGGCCTGACCCAATTCTAATTTAATCTCAGGAGGGAAAAGCTACATGATTGTCCTTACATGCAGAGTTCTGGGGATTGGTTTAAACGGATTACATAAGTGCTGTGTTTTGTTGCTGTTTCTTCTGTTTTAAAAATACCACAAGTGAAGTTAACTGCTATGTGTGCAGATACAGCTGAACTCCTCTCTACATTCTCAATGTGCTCTGCATTTTTTTTTTACCTGTAACATTAGACTTTAGGATTATGGGATTTACAGCTGAAGGCTTTGTACATAAAACCTAGTGGTGATCATAATCTTGCTCGTATACTTTATTCCATAAATGAATCCATGTTATTACATTGTTGATGGTCATATTGTCCTGAATGTTACTATTACTTGGAAATTTTTAGCAATGCCCTATTGCTCCATGATGTTTCCCAGTGTTGCCCAGCATTCTTCACTGATATTCACCTTTTACCAAAAAAAAAAAGCAGAACTAAGGAAAGGCATTTAAAACAATGAAGAATTTAGCTAAGAAATAAAGGAAAAATTTCAACTGTGGGGTTTAGGAAACATTGGAATGAGTGGGAATGAAGGTCTCCATCATCACAAACTTTGGAGAGGAAAAATAACTAGCCATCTTGAATAGACATTCTGTTTAAAGGCAAGAGCCCAGAAAAGATAACTTTTAAGAATTATTTTAATTTTTAATTTCATAAATGATACATAAAGTCATTTGCATTAAATTCTAAACATTACAAAGAAAGCTAAACCCACTTGATCATCACCCCATTACAAATCAGAATTAGACATTTTTGCCAGTTACAAGTGTATTCTTCCAATCTATTTCCTATCTACTCACAAATACATAGAAAATAAATACATAACTGTCTTTATATATAATTAGTGCATCAGAATGCAGGGATCACTCCTTTGGTTTTACATGAATGGAGAAAAGATATCTTTTAACTCTAAAGATTGCATAATCAGATTAATTGTTCTGAGCAAAATTAAACACTTTCTTAGAACTATTGGCCTGAAAGCTAGCATTGAATTTTGTTTCTGAAATGGGTATTAGCAGAATCCCCTCCTGCCTAAGGAAGAAATACCTGCTTTAATAGCCATATCATGTCTTTTGCATCCCACAGACAGATAAACATATACTCTTCAAGGACCACCTACAAAAAATAATGTTATTCCTACTCAATATCCATTATGAAATTTGTACCTGATGAACCTCAAAGTAAGTTTCTGGATCACCTACCATTTTGATTCATCAATCCACTTTACTCATCTTTTATTATCATTGCTTGTCAAATTTTCAGCACACGCTCATACACACACAATCATGGAGAGAATTCAACCTTATGCTGTCCTTCTCTTAGGAGGGAAAAAAAAAGGAAAGTCAATATTCAATATAAGCAATAGTTATTGTAGATATACATTTTCACCCTTGGAGTTGCTTAATATAAGATGGTTTTACAAAAAGTTTAAATAAGTAGGTTAATCCCTCTAAGACATCCAGAGACTTCTTAATTTTTTTTTCAACTCTAATATTTGGGGGCTGTTTGATTCGATGTTTAATTTGAAGTGAAAAGTTTTAAATGAATGCTTGGAAAGTATACTGGATGGCAGTATTTAGCAATCTTGTTTTCTTTACATAATATAACACACTAAAGGACTACATTTTTCTTTGCGTTCTGCCGTTAACTCTGAAAATAAGCAAGCGCCTATCCAAATAAGAGCCAAAACACCACAGGATTTCTGGCTGTGAAGGGACACTTCATGCACAAATGTGGGAAAGGAAAAAGTTGATAAACAGCCAGTTGGGGAGTGTGAAGAGATTATTTTTATTTCATGGTGTTTTCAGTGTGTAGTGTCTCAGATGTTCAAAATATATCACTGTGCCTGAAATTTTACAATCTCCATAGTAGATATTATGTAATGTAGTAGAGTGTGAAGCATCTATAATGGGGACACTCTCCCTCTATCTCTCCTTCTCTCTCTACTCCAAAACTAATAGGGTTTAAATGCAGCTTTGCAGAAGTCAAGCTTAGGCACACAGGGATTTTAATGAATGGGTCCATGAGATGCAGCACCTAAAAAAGTGAGACAGATGCTGTGCTTCTGCTGCTGCTCTCTCTTCCCAGATATTTTTATTTCTTTCCCAGTCAAAAGGGTGTGGTACTTCAGAGTGATTTTTCCTTTGCTAATCATCCTCTTTCTAACACTGAACACCAAAAGTATTATGTTCAAACCTCAAGGTTAACAATAATAGTGTTTGAACAAAACTGGAAAAAGAGAACATGAACAAATTACAAAATGCATTCCATTGTTAATCCTGTAGAAGAAAAACTTTATACACATACACAACTTGCTTACCCTGGATCTCTGAAATGATAAAAATTAATTTTCTGACCAAAGTGCCAACCTGCAGTATCTTTGCAAGGTTTTCTAGAGTGTGACCCACATTTCTGTCTCCATGAAGCATTACCTGCACTAGTCTCACTTATTAGTTCATTTCTCTCATTGTCACTGCCTCCGATCATTTTATTAATTATGATCTTGACTTTTTTATTATTATTTATAGACTTGCTAGTTTTATAACACAGGAAACATTTGAAATTTAATAAAACAAAATTGTAATTGTCTTATTTAATCAGTAAATAAGACACTGCACTCAAGAGCATAAATGAGAAGTTAATTTGTTCTGTAAAACAAATGCCACAATAATAGAAAGACAAAATATTCAAAATATTTTTAATAAAGGGCACAGTAGAGAAAATGTTCATCTGATATTCTGGAATGAAAGAATATGGAAATATAATCAATTGACCCTTGTTTAATCATTATTATAAATTATTTTTAATGTGTTGGAACATTTTGTACATACCTCCCCCCAATGAAAAAGGTATCTTACATGAGACAAACAGGACAAAAGTATTCACATCAATAGAATTATTTTTCTGTTAATAAGGAATAAATCTGTGGAGTGAGCATTTTGAGGAGCAGAGCTTTTGTGAAGCTAGGAAACAATTTAATACACTGTCTAATTATAATGGGTGGAGATTGCATGGATAACTCCCCTGGGCATTTCATGATAGAAAAACAAGAAAACACAGGATACATCTTGTTTCTTAGCCCCTACATCCAAAAGAAACGAAAGCAAATTAAAGTATTCCCAATTTAATGTTGGAAGCTAGTCAACCCTCGGTTTAAACGTCTGAAATAATATTGGTAAGATAGTCAGAATCAGACTTCAGTTAGCTTTCCAAAGATGTGTGGTTCTTCTATTCCTATGCAAAGAAGGGGTTTATTTCTAGTAAATAAACTATTTCAGGGGAAAAATAACAATTTCATAAAGATAAGAATAATGCTTCTAAGGAGAGAAATTTAAAAAGCAATATGCTTATTATGACTGTTTTAAGATGATTTCTTTCTATACTAACAGTTTCTTATCGAAAACAAGGAAATAACTTGTTTTTTAAGATTTTGAAAGATCTGCCTCCAAAGGAGAGTAGTGTTTGAAAAACATAAAATAAAGAAACTTTATAAATTTTATAAATTTTGAAGGTTGGTCTCAAAAAAACTGCAGAAATAGGAGGGACGCAGTAGCACCAAAAGAAGGGTAGGACCCAAAGAAAATTCTTAACCAAAAATTCTTCCCAAATTTCCTACTTGGTTTTATTGAATAAATACATCCATGTAGTAGTGGTGGGGTATTTGTCTACCTAGTTTGAGAATCAGCAGCCAAATGTACCTCCACTAAGTCTTAGAAAGTGATATACACCTTTGGGCCTCAACATTTTGAGAAAATGGACCCATACATAGGCCACTCCAATTCCTTCTCTTTGGAAACCTCTTTGAGATTTCTCTTAAAGATATCTCACCTATAAAATTAATTACACAGTTCCTCACAAAGTTAAATTCCACTCCTAGATACATCCCCCAAAGAAATGAAAAACAGGCACATTCAAACAAAAACTTGTCCACAAATGTTCACAGTAGCACTATTCACAAAAGCCAAAAGGTAGAAACAACCCAGTGTCCATCAACTGATGAATGGATAAACAAAATATGGAATATCTATACAATGGAATATTATTCAGTTATAAAAAGGATTAAAGTACTGATACATGCTACAAGATGGTTCAACCTTGAAAGCAATATGCTATGGGTTAAAAGTCAAACACAAAAGGCCACATAGTGTATGATTCCATTTATATGAAATATGCAAAATAGGCGAAATAGGCAATTTAGTGGTTACTAGGGTTCGGGGGAAGCAGGAATGGGGAGTGACTGTTTCACAGATAGAGGATTTCCTTTTGGGATGATGAAAATGTTCTGGAACTAGACAGTGGTGATGATTATACATAACGTTATGAATATACTAGAAGCCACTGAATTTTATGCTTTAAAATGGTTAAACAGTGAATTTTATGTTACGTGAATTTTACCTCAATTAAAAAAAACTAATTACAGAGCATGTGATCTGGCCCAGAAAGCCTTCAGGATCCGCCTTTCTGATTCAGGTGAGCCAGGGTCCCTGGAAAGCCAAGAATTCTCCCAGCAATACTAAAGGGTGCAGTGTTCTTAATTTAACCAGCATTCCTGAAGCAGTGCCTCAATGCTTAAGTCGACTCTCATAAAATGTGGTAGTTGTGACCCTAAAGATAAAGACCCTGATATGCTGAATTTTACAAGTCATTTTAACAATATGCACTTTTAAGAGACCTGGATTTTAGAATATTCTTTTCAAGTTCAGGACTTTCAAACTTTTAAATTTTTGGCCATTACATAAAGGAAATTTTACAGGCAAAGAGGTGACTTGGCTTCCTGTTAGGATAACTACACATCCAGTTTCTTGGAAGACTTCCAGTTTATATATCTTGACCTGGTATAAACTACCACTCTGAAAAGTGTCTCAGTTTGGACAATAAATTATGTGATCTTCCTACTTGAAGGAAACCAGTATTAAGCTACCCTGTCTGATCTATCCAACAGTTTTGATCCATTTCCATGACATGCTAGATGTGATTTGTCTTAATATGTGCATACTCTTTGCCAAGGCATACATAGTATGTTATGACATATGGTCTCATTTTATGATCTTTTGCTCTTATTTATTCTTCATACCTTATGGTAGAGCTAATCATTTGTAGGAATCAGATGATGCCACAGCTGACTTTCCTGCAGGACATACTTTTTAAAATGGATTAATCCAAAAAGAAAATATCTTAAATTCAATTTGAGCAGACCCTGGTGTTATTGAATGGTAGTTTGTAAGCTAAATCTGTGTAAATTTCAACCACATTTATTTTCTCAGATAATAAATGGGATAATTTTATTATTAGCTCTCTATGCTTACTAACATCCATCTAGGTAAAAAGCAGTCACATACTTCTTTAAAAATTAATTATGCATAGTCACCACAGAACCTGTATGCATTCAAGATTGGATCAGAAAAGTGAGTGGGCTGAGAAGAATGAAATGGGCTGAGAGGTTTTCAAACTAGATTACCATTGAAAACATCAAAAGTAATGCATTTCTCTTAAATAACACTGCCTATGAAGAACGAGGTTTCTTCTAGAAACTTAGTGGCATAATAGTCACTTACTTCAGTATTTGACCAAGACCATACTAAGCAAACATTAATTGATCAGTGCTTTGGTTGGGCTCCTTTGATTATATCAGATGCTCACATAGGCCATCTTAAGAAAAGGAAAATGTATTGTAGGATTATCCATAGGCTTGAAGAACTATTTCCTCATTGCATCAGCCTCTCCTGGGCTATGTGCTCTTAATTACATCTTTCTTTGCTTAACCAAAGCTTAATCTCCCTCAAAACTTTGGATTGCTTATGGCCTATCATGGTGCCATCTTTATACCTAGCAGCTTTCAGATTCATCTCCTTGTTCTTTCTGTTAATTTAGTTCAAATACCTAAAAGGGAGAATCTACTTAGTCCAACTTATTCTCTTGTATTAATCCATGCCATAAGTTACTGGTTCCTCTATGGAATAACTACCCTTGTGTCCCACTCACCACCCCCTTTCCCTCCCTACCTCAAGATCAACTAATTTGGCCAGAAAAGAAAGGCTGGTTCATATAGTAGAGTTAGACTCCCCACTAACTCCTTGGGAGCAGGGGTTTTAAGCAAGAGCATCTCCCTCAGAATGGAAGATTTGGTATGCCCAGCTAGGGTGATTTTTTTTTTGCATTTTACTCTCACTCATTTCAGCCCAACTCCGAACAGCTAGCTTTGTGAAATTGCCTTACCTCCATCCTAGTTTTTACCTACCCTAAGCCCCATTCCCATTAACTCTTACTTTTAACTAGATATCAAATCCTTCCGACATCATTAATTAATGACAACTTGACATTACTCCCAAGAGATTGCATTTAAATGAATGACTCGGCACAGCTAATGGTAACATATTGCCAACCTATCTGCAACTATTCGGGAAATATTTAGGAACAGGAGCTTCTGTCAAATGCCACCCACCACCTCCCCTCAATCACATTATATTTCTGTCTATATACCTTATCATATCAGGATTTCTTCCTTTTCCATTTAATCCACATGAACACCCAATCAAAACATGTTTTTCACAACACTATTTCAAAGAGCAAACTTCATACTATAAAAAGTCTGATTTTTTAAAACTATTTTTTATTTTAATTATAAATGCAAAAGTGCATCTGAAATTCCTTTCTGTGAAAACAAAGGCCAGCCAGCAGGGGGATAAAGCATATTGCAGACCTGTGCTGTTTGCCACATGGGCTGCATAGCAGTTCCTACAAATTTTTAAAAATTAAATAGTATTCACTAAACAATTCCCAAGCATAATACATTACTGCAAAACAATCTGTTTCTTTAATAAAAGCTATCTCCCTTCCCTCAAAGAGTCTATATTCAGTTAAGGGGCTCCTCAATATTCCCATCCTTCTTCAGTTTCTTAAGTTTTCAAATGAATAACTCATTCAGAGACTTGGGGAAAATAACAAAAGAACAATACTAGAAAGCTTCTCTGGGCAGAAAAATCCCATGACATTTAAGGTGTTAAGAAAATATCTTTCTTGTCTCTCAGATCTCCCAAGTAATCCTATCAAATTCTCCTACTTGTCTGTGTAACAGTCAAAAAGGGATTCCATCAGCAGCGAATGTCCCGGGGAGTAGATGAGTAATAAGCACAGGGAGGCAACTGGAGCAAGTACAGAAGATAATCTTACACTTAGCGTTAAAGGGGTGCATGTTTGGGCTATCTTTTGTTCTCTTTCTATGTTCCCATTAACATCATTTTGGAAGGTGAGGGTGTCAGGAACAGGAGACAAGATGAAAGTTATCAGACAGGGAAGGGAGAAGTAGATAAACAGCTTGACACCCAAGAATTTGGAGATTTTCCCATATCTGGGAAGCAGAAAAAAATGTACTCTTAAAGATATTTAACACCTTCATATGTATGATTAATTTATTAACACTTTTTAAAAATAGTGGTATAAACTCTAGCAAATTCTTTGTAGAGGATTTTGTTTTCAGGCACAGATCATGTAAACAGTCTTCAAGCTTACATCCCTGGAACAGGAGCTATCCATTGAAATGATAAGACTGAATCTAGATTTTTCGATACAACTCACGCCATGTCTGGCAGGTGGGGTAATATTCCGACTAAAGTCTGATGCTAAACAGTTTACAGATGAGGCAAAAAAAAAAACATTTCTTCTGAAAAACAATTTTTTTAACTTGCACAGAATAAAACCCTTTAAAGTGATTTGACATTCAACACCTAAGTTTGAATCTCAGTGCGATCATTTTCCAGCTATATATGACTTTAGGCAAATTACCCTCTCAAAATCTGTTTCCTTGTCTGTAAATTTGGGATAATAATGATACCTATTTCACAGAGTGATCGTGAGGTTTAAATTAGATAATCCACGTAAGTAATCAGCAATACCTGGCAAAGAGTATGCGCTCAATAAAGGTTAGTTATTATTGTCACATGCAATTATTAATTAACAGGTTTGTGTCTTGCCACTCCTCCTGTAAGCAGGCCTGGTTCATCAAAGCACACTTCAGTCCACAAACCCTAGACAAAAGCATCACCTAATCTGGTCATAAGGAATCCTCCATTCTCATTCGTGACGTCGTTTTGGTTTAGTCACCTCTCTTCCAGGCTTAGATCATGCCTCTGGCCACGGCAGCCTCAACATGCCTCTTTAGCTCCAGCTCCTATTCTGGTTCAACTAGTGACCCAACCAAGCTGGCTAGTTTCTCTACACCTGTTCTACCATCTCAGTGAAAGGATTTACACCACTGTAATCAATCATGTAAAAGTATATTTAATGCAATCCAATATGACTATGTAAAATAGGTCTTCATAATGGTTTCCTAAATTTAACTGAATCCCAAATCCTCCCCTGCTGAAGACTTCCTGAGTTCTATCTCTGTGAAGAGCCCCCTATTTCCCCAAAATTCTAGGTGTTGGTAGCTCTCTTCTTCCACACACTCAATTGAATCCATCACAAGTTCTATCATCCCAACTTCAAAATGCATCCTCAGTCTTCTCTCCTTCATCTCCACTGTTAATGCTTTCGTGCATTGGTTCTTAAGTGTGATACCTGGAGCATCAGCCTCAGCAACACCTGGGAACTTGGTTGAACATTCCCAGGCTTCATCCCAAGTGTACTGAATCAGATGCCTGGAATGGGGAAGGGCAGGCATCGCTTGTGGCTTAACGAGCCCTTCAGGTGATTGTGATGAACACTTCAGTTTGAGAACCACTGCCCTCAGTCAAAGCCACCATCATCTCTCTCGCTGGGAATGTGGGTAACAGCCTCCTGGCTCATCGCCCTCCTTCTGCTGCTCCCCTACAATCCATTTACCACACAGCAGCAATAATATATATATATACATATTTCTTTTATTTAAAATCTTCTAATGATTTCCCATGTCCATTAAGCTAAAATCCATTTTCCTTACTCTGGCTTAAAAATCCCTACTTGATCTGGCTACTTCCTACTTCTCCAACCTCATTTCTTTCCTGCATCTTCCATGCTGTGATGATGCATTACTTGAACATACCAAGCTGGTTTCTACCACAGAGCCTTTGTGAAAGCATGTCCCACTGCTGGATTCATTTTTATCATTTGGGTCACAGATTCAATGATTGCTCCTTACAGAGGTCTTCCCATTATACTATGTATAAAGCAGCTTCTGTGATCCAATAACTAGTCAGTATCAGAGAACCTTATTGTAACCCCATAGCTTCCTTATTGGCTAATTTGAGAATTTATTTTCTTTCTTCTCCAATAACTTGAGAGTAAGGACCTTATCCATTGTGTTCATTCTTATATTCCCAGAAATTAGAATAATCATTGGCACATAGTAAATGCTTAATAAATATTTGATTGATTAATTAATTGTAATAAAACAGCAGAGGGAGAAATACTTTCAACAGTGTCAGGGGATTTTGAAAATGTTCTTTAAGGAGATTGTGTTAAGTGACTCTGAAAGAAGTTAGAATAAAACAGTAGATCAAAGCTACGCCTGGAGTCAGATCAAGCAGTGTTCAAATCGCAGCTCAACCTCTCACAAGGTACATGACCTAAAGCAAATTTGTCTTTCTCTTTTTTTCTAACCTGTTCAATATCTTCCTCTTAGAGTTTTTGTTGGGATTGACTAAAATGATGTAATAAGGAACTTGGCACATAGTAGAAATTTGAAACTTTACAGACTATTTGGAGCCCCTTGAAAAAGTTTATATATTGCAGAAACAACAAAATTACAATGCAAATGTAAATCAAAATGAAATAAAGAAAAAAATCACCTATATTCTTATCTTAAAAACAATTTCACCTTGTCATTTTCCCTTTTATTTACATAGCATATTTTTACATAGTGATAATCATAAAGTAGATTCAATTTAGTAATTTCCTGACTTTTTGAAAACCCACTTCAGAGATGTCTCTTTTTCTGCCTCCCTTTTTACATTTCCTTCAAGCAGACAGAGAGAAGCAATCAAGTTGCTGGTTTCCTCTGCCTTTGAAGCTAAAACTTTTACTACCTATATATAATCTCTGTAATAGAAATTTCATCTTGCACACTAATATTATGAATGTCATACCTTTTAAATGCATGAACCAGTCCTTATTTACACTAAAAATTCCCAGCCTTTGATTATCTCCACGCTTTCTGTTTGAAAAAAAAAAAAAAAAAAAAGCTGCTCCAGGTATTGATTTGAATAGTGGTCAACCCAAAGGCACGGATCTCTGTGTTTGATCACAAATCTACAGAATTAAAAAAACTTTGCTGTCATTGGAGCAATGCTCGGAACAGGGAACCGAGTAAATCCTAGAGGCAGATGGAAGTTGAAAGGCACGGAAACACAATGACTATTGTTCAGGAGACACCTAGTGGGGTAAGTTGTTGGAGTGTCTGTGGTCTACTCTAAATGTCTTGAAGGAATGCCATGATTGCAGTAAGACAAGCACAGTAAATGGATAGATTCTGAAAAGTAAATAGGGGAAAGTGAAATTCTCCATGTTCATAATCTACCGAAAAATATGAATTGAATGTCTGCTATAAGGCATGCAATATCCTAAGTGCTGGGAATTTAATGATGATCAAAACTAAATAAATATGTAAAACTGGAAACCTAGGCATGGTTCCTATCCCCAAGAAATTATTAATCAAGTGTAGGAAACAACAATGAATCAAATGGACACCCACATATCTGTAAACTTATAACTGAAATGATTGTTGGCAAGAAATGCTCCATGTACTCTAAGATCATAAAAAAATTTGGACCTCACCTGGACTTGGGATTAAGGAAGGCCTCCCTGAAAAGGGGACATTTGAACTGAGGTATAAAGGTTGACAACGAGGTAACGGTGTATGAGTTGGGGGTTGTAAGGAGTAGGTGTATAGAGCATTCTGGGCAGAGAAAATAGTGGACAGAAAGGCCCTGAGTCAGGAAGGAACAAGGCATGTTGGTAGAACTGGTTGAAAACCAATAATGACAATGTCCAAGATTGCTCAGAAGGTAAGCTGGAATACCATTCAAGTCAAAGTCTTGCTGTATCTGAATCGGTGATGGATTAAAAGCCAGAAGTTATTTATATTGGTCAAAATATATAGAAAATACAGTGTGAGTTCCACTTAAGAGAGGGTTTAAATAGTATAAACTTAAAATACAAGATAGAATTAAAATACAATCCAGGATAATTAATTACAGTCTTTAAGAGTCACCTGCAAAATAGGAGCTCCAGCATACCAATAGCTCAGATACAGTGGTTATTCTAAGTGGAGAAGACAGGACCTCACATTCTGGGTAGAAGCTCTAGGGAGATCTGGAAACCCTAGATGGAGACTCAGGCCACTTCAAAGACAGCTTTCATTTTAAAAATCTCCAGAGTCATCACTCTTTACTTACCTGTCAACCATGTCTCTCCCTACCCAGGACTCCATACTTTCTGTTCAACAAGGTAGGAGTGAGGGTGGGAAGAGATAGAAGAGCAAAAAGATCTCTGCTTAAAGACCTCAAGCTTTTTCCTCTTTTAATTTTCCACTTAATCCTGGCTAGTCTCTAGGTAAATATCTACTATAAAAAAGGAACCCAGGGGAGCTGGCTGTAGCCCAGTGGATAGGGCGCCGGTTCACCACATGGGAGGCCTCAGGTTCAGTTCCCGGGGGCCTCTCCGAGCAGGCAGACCGCCTTGAGAGGGTAAGCCACCGTGGGCGGGGCAGAGCTGCCGTGGGCAGGGCAAGTCACCCGCAAACGGAGCAAAGCCGCCTGTGAACGGAACAGAGCTGCCCACAAGTGGAGCAGAGCTGCCCGCGAGCGGGACAAGCCGCCTGCGCAGTGAGCTGACTCGGCACGTCGCCGCAACGGGGGGAGACAAAGCAGACACAGAGGAACACATAAATGAACACAGCAAGAGCAAGCAGAAAGGGGGGGATATGTAACAACAAAAAAAAAGGAACCCAAATGGGCATTTCTTCAAAACCAAGAAAAAAACAGTGGAGTCACCCTCCAGATTAAAATTCTTCTAAAAACTCAGCATTACCTCAAGATAAGATGCAAACTTCTCAGTGTTCCATTTATGGCCTTTCATGATCTGAACTACTCATTCCTCCAACCTCACCTCTCTTTACAACTTCTGCTCACTCACCACTCCAAACAAATGTAACTGCAGCATTTTTAGTTTCTTGAACGGACAATATTCCAGGGACTTTGGAATATGTACTTCTCTCCTTGCCTAGAATTTCTTCTCTCCCTCCCTCAAACTTGTCCTTCAGGACTCAGCTTAGAAATTACTTTCCCCAAGAAGCCTGTCCTAAATATCCGAACCTGGGTTTTGTGTCCCTCCTAAATGTCCCTACAGCACCCTATTTTTATACTTATCACATAACCATTACCTGTTTACTCTAAGCTTCCACAATTAGATTGTGACCTCCCTGAAAGAAGAGACGATGTCTTCCTTCAATTCTTTATTCATTCATTCACCGAATTGAGGGTTTTCTTTATGGTAATGAATAAAAATAAAGCCCCTGTCATCAAGAAGCTTAGATGCTTAACTAACCTTGTCTTTACAGCGATTAGCAAAGAACCCAGCACACAGTAAACACTCAATAAATGGGTTGAGAGAAGAGTTTTGGTGGATAACAATTGTTCTTGTCATTATTATTGATTGGGAAATCTTTGAGAACAACTTGCCCACGAAATGAACTAAAATCTTTACTATTTTATAATATTTATTTATTTTCTGATTATGGAAAAGTATATTCAGTGTAAAATGTTTGAAAAAATATTAAAAGAGCATAAAAAGCAGTAGAAAATCAGCTAAAAGCACACATGAACCTTTATTAATATTTTGATGCACTTCCTTCCAGTATATTTCCGTATGTGTGTGCATGTGTGTGTGTGTGTGTGTGGATATGTTGACTTTTTAACAGCTTTATTGAGATAGAATTCATATATCACACACTTTACCCATTTAAAGTGGACAATTCATGTTTTTTAGTGTGTTCACAGGGTTATGCAACCATCATCACAATCTAATTTTGGAACATTTTCATCTTCCTTAAAAGAAACCCCACACCAACTAGCAATCACTCCCCAAACCCATCAACCAAACATCCCCCAGTACTACTTTCTATATCTTTGGATTTACCAACTCTTAACATTTCATATAAATGGAATCATACAATATGTTGTGGTTTTTGTTTTTTTGGTTTTTTTGAGACTGGCTTCTTTTACTAAGCATAATGTTCTCAATGTTCACCTTCTATTTCATTCCTTTTTATAGCTGAATAATATTCCTTGTTATAGCTGAAAATTATATGGATTTACCCATTCATCAGTTGATGGACCTCTGGGTTGTTTTCACTTTTTAGCTATTATGAATAATGCTTCTATGAACATTCATGTACAAGTTCTTGTATGGATGTGTTTTCATTTCTCTTGGCTATATATACCAAGTAATAGCATTGCTGGGTCATATGGTAACTCTATGTTTAACAATTTGAGGAAATGCCAAATTGTTTTCCAAAGAGGCTACACCAAATTATTTTTCCACCAGCAATGTATGAGGGTTCCAATTTCTCATATACTTTTGTTAAGATCACACTGTATAGTTTCGTGCCTGGCTTTTTAAACTTCAAGAGCATTTCTCCATAAACTATGTATACTTTAAAAAGAATTTTAACTGACTAGACAATAGTCTATTGAAAACTTTTATATGAAAATAATGCTCCATGAGCAAGATACTAAAGTTAAGAGACTTTTTTCCTTAAAATATATTATTTGCAAATTTGCTTTAAAATTCATTTTGTTGTGTTAGCTACATACCCTTCACGTCAAAGTGTGGATAAAAGTGTCTTTCTGAAATTTCTCACCTGCATCTACTTGCAATCTGGAAGAACAGACTTCACACTCTTTCAAAAGATATTTAAATTTTCTGTGCAGCTCAAATGTTGTTGTCTCTAACTCCATTTCTATGCTAGAGAAAATGATGCCTTTTACACCATTGAGAGCCTGTATAATATTGAAAGTTTTCATTTGAACTGATGAAGGAAAAGAGGCATGTCTAGAGTTAGTTTTCTTGGAAGCTTCTATTAAGCAAAAAAACTTCCTATTTCCAAAGAAAACTAATTGGAACCCTGAAGCAGATGGGAAAATCTGAAATTTTGGAACACCTCAGTGACCTCATTACAAGCATAATGAAGGAGGCAACGATGGAGTTAATTAGAGGAGAGGCAAGAAAAAAGATTAAATGAGTACAAAAACAACAAAGTGTAACCCAGAGAAAGGGAAGCATTCAGCAAGAAATAGAATATGCTGATCTCTGCAAAACTATTCAGAACGGAGGGAGATGGAAGCTAGAATCAAACAAAAGGAGTATAAACCAGGTGGCCACTGAGGATGATAAGTCTGTGGAAAACACAAAGAGCAGGCACCTGGGAAGGAATTACCAGATATCTGTGTTGAGCAGAAAATATAGGCTTGGTAGCCAGTTGGGAAGCACTAATTGTGTGCCTGTGTATGGCAATGGATAAAATTCATGGGTTTCCTAATAGCTGTAAATAGACAGTACAAATTTGTCCTCTGTCACTTAAGCCCACCTTAAACAGTTGACCGCTTTACCATTTTCCAACTTAAAAGATATTACTCTTTCTACTATGTATTGATGCATATGAGACTGAAAAACCTCTAATGATCAATAATTATTTTCACAAGCGATATTTACCTTTCAGATATAAGTTGCAGAACACAGTAAATTTTAAAACTTGTTCATTAAATGGCTTTTCAAACATGTAGTTTGTCCTCTTATCTATGGCTCACTCTCGTTTTGAGAACAACATGAACAGTTTAAAAGCTTCAAAACTCACACGTAGAAATTTGTGGCAGACAAAGAGTACAATGCTTTCTGATCCAAATATAATTATGCCACTTGTGTAGATCGGTGGCATAGAAAATGAACAATAAGTGGAAAAGGGATCAGGAAATTACTCAGTCAATATAGACAAAATTAGCAATTTCAGCCCAAAATCTTACTTTGAATTATATAGATGGGCAGGTTACAATGAGCACAAAGAGAAGAAATTTTCCACCTATTTTCTTTATTTATATTTGAAATAATCCGTGTCCATATGCTGTGGTTGAATTAAGCATGAAACCATAAAATATGATTTGTTATGGTTCACCTTAATACCACAAGGGCAATAAATTTAGGGTTCCAGGGTCTCAGCTGTGTACTCCTTTGGGAGGTAGCTAAGCAAGCATCAAATTTGCCTGACCAGTCACTTTTGCTGTTCATACAGCATTCTGTATATCAAGAAGGTAAGATTTCTTCTAGCTCGTGATTGTTACATGAATAACATAGAAGGTACAGTTCTCACACATACCATACTTTGAACCTTTCACAGAGTCATATCAAATTACAAAAGTAAATGAAATTTTAATGCCTCAAGCTTCCTTTACAGCAAAAGGAAGAAATGAAAACTATGAAATAAAAACAGAAAGAAGGATCAAATTATTTTGAATGTGGATTTTGAAAAGTTGTTGCCAAATGAAAGAAAGGAATTGCTTCAGATCTTACTGAAGAATTTCTATTAAGAATTTTACTAAAAACTGTGTCATTTACCTTTTCAGGTCAATTATTTCCTAGTCTGTCAGTCTTTCCTAGTAAGTCAGAACCTCAAGTTTCAACCATGGTCTTTCTAATCACTAACCTCTTTAATCACTCCATTCCAAACCCTTCCAATTAAATACCAAGCCAATTCCAAAGCCTAATACCATCAATATAGTTATTTGTATTTAGCTTTGCTTGTTTGATGACATTCAGTGTGAAATACTAAACCATAAACTCTTTGAGGACAAAGAGTCCTTAATTCACCTTTGATTCCCATACACACAACACATAATAGCAGCTACGGAAAGTTATCCTGCCCCCATCACCTATCGAGAAGTTACTACCTAACCACGTGCTCCTTCTTCTTGGCTGCTTTCAGGTGTGGAACATTTCCAAACAATATCTACCCTCTTTCAGACCTCAGCACTGTTTGGCAATCCTTTTCTCAATTCCTGGTTTAATTTTATTGTCTTTTCTTCTGCATTCTTTCCAACCTTTACTATTCTCCAGAAAGCTGCCAAGCGCTTCTACGCCTCATTTGCAGCAGACATCCTACAAGTCCAAAGTCTTTCAACAATATTAAGGCCTTGGCCTTCTTAACACTTTTCAAGAGCTGAGTATGGAAATGCCCTGATTCTCACCCATCCATTGCCCTAACACTTGAGGCCACTTGCAGGGTCCTTACAGTATAGCAGCAGCAAGGTACGCTCTATGGCTAAGCTATTCATCTGGAGATCTACTGATTAAGTTGGTTGTATTTTAAAACTAGCAGAAAGACTTAATAAAGGAAGGGGTATTAAATATCAAAGACACAAAGGAGGGGGGAAAAAGTTACTGGTATCAAACTGAGTACACAAGGATCCTGGAAAACATTTATAATACTGATCAAAGAAGATATAAAAATCAGTGACTAGGGAAAGCATCAGAGAAGACAAACAACAGTGAGCAGACATGTATGTCTGGGTGACTAGGCAAATAGAACAAGGCAGGAGTGGAGCTTTCGTCTCCTTATATGGAGCTAAGATGCAGGCAATAGCAACACAGTGTGATGACAAAAGTAGACTGGATGGGACTGACTAAGTCAGAACAGAGTGCCCAAGGCCTTTGCTCTCACAGGAAATAAGATCACATTATTAGCAAATTATGCTCCCCTTTTAAATTAAATCTAGAATTCCATTGTCATAGATTTGTACATACTCTCTCATACAATTAGTTCTGGTCCTATTTTAAATCGGACATATACACATGAAGCAAATATGTTCTATATTATCTATGAAAGTTTCCTGCACGAAGGGCACATTTGGCAGTAGAATGAAGTGCAATACTAATACCATCATTATATCTGTATAGTGTTTGTATCGAAGTGTACTTTGGCAAAATACCGTATTTAATTTTATAATAGTGAGCAGTATATAATGTATCGTATATTATTATTTTATAGCATAATGAATACTATATAATCTATAGTATACTGTAATATAATAATCAACACTATAAAATAGTATTTGTTTCCAAGCCTTCACCAAATCACATGCAATCTTCCCTCCACTCCCTGCTAGGTCCTATTCGGCTCACATTGCCCCTTGTCTATAGCTGGATTTCACAGAAAAAAATACTTTCCCATCCACCAAATTTAGGTTTCACTTTGTGGTTTCTCTTTTCACTGCCCAGAAACAAAACAGACCTGTACCCACTGTGGTTACTCCTGGTCTTGTTTCTCTAGCCCCATTATCATCAGAGCATCAGTGTTTATGATCACAGTCTGCCTGTTTATTTGATCTTCTCTCAAAGCTTTGATAATAGAACCAAACCTTTTATTGCAGAGTTTCCTGCATGTGACCAAGTAAGCATCAGTTCAAATTTTCAAATTTCAAAATTTGTGCAAAGACCAGGTAAATACAGGATAGGAAACTGCTCATTCTAGCTCCCTCAGAGAGCTATATCAAAGAAAAATATGCTGAATTGTAAGCAACTTCATTTAAATTCATAGGTAGACAGATATTTTGAGGTAAATGTTGTTGAGGGTTGATTCCAAGCAAAAGCCAGAGATTGGCAACTGGAGGTGCCTTTAGATAAAAAATGCATGGAACAAGCGGGAAGGCAGAGAAAGTAGTAAGGGACCAAAACAGGCAAAAGAGCAGAATGAAGAAGAAAATGGTATACTGATTTGAAAGCACATATGTTACTACCTATATGTAAACCACCTTTACAAACTAAGTTTGGGAGAGGATCACTGCTAAGTTATACACTAGATATCCATTTATCTTGGTGGCTTTCTTCATTCCCACAATTGTCACTTTTCTCTGAGCCCTGGAGATCTAAGCTGTCAAGTAACAGATAGTGTAAGTTTACTTAGATGCCATGTAAGCCTTTAGCCATGAAGAAATACTTACAATGCCTTACTTCTCTTCCAAGGCTATGATAGGTAGTCAAATCTGTTTCCGAGGAAATCCAGTGTTTGACAAAAATTTGAGGATTACATTGTCAGTGATCCTTAAGAATTAAAAGTAACACAGGGGGCTGGCTCGATAGCCCAGTGGATAGGGCGCCGGCATACCGCATGGGAGGCCCTGGGTTCGTTTCCCGGGGACCTCTCCTAGCAGGCAGACCACCTTGAGAATGGCAAGCCACCATGGGCGGGCCGGAGCCGCCGTGAGCAGGGCAAGAAGCTGCCACGGACATGGCACGGGCAGGGCAGGTCGCCCGCGGATGGAGCGCAGCCAGCCACCCGCGAACTGAAAGCCGGCCGTGAACGGACGCAGAGACCGCCCACAAGCGGGGAAAGCCGCACCTGCGCAATGACCACTCTCGGCACGTCACCGCAGCGGGGGGAAGGGGAGATATGTAATAAAATAAATAAATCTTTAAAAAAAAAAAAAGTAACACAGTATTTGACTTTTTAAAATAGCTCTACACTCCTCTTTCAGAGACTATAGAATATAATCTCTGTTTTTCAAAGTGTTTCTAGTATACAAAAATATATACTATGTATACAAATATGTATATGTAGAAATACATACATAAATTATCTCACTTGAAATATGATTTGCTTTATATTTTCAATTTCATTATACTAAGGGTGAATTACTTTCTAGTAACACAGTTCTTTTATTTCAGTAAATTCTTTTGTTTCCATTTTTATAGCTTAGTGCCACATAAGTACAATTCAAACTGAAATAGAGCTAAGTAATGTAATATGTTATAATTAGAAAACACTTGTCTCATTTAGATAGAGCATCAATGTCTCTGAAAGAGTTAATATGACTTCCAAAAATGCCAAACCAGGGACCATGGGAAAACAGTGAGAAAATCGGTTCAATATGATATTGATTTGTGGAATTCTTGACTTCAGAGCAAGAGTTCTCCACTTGGCCTCTAGATCCAATCTGGGTATTCCTGGTACCAATAATATGTATAGTTCAGGCATTGCTCACTAGAGATCTAGTAATATAAATGTTGACCAAATTAACTGCAAGATGGTTTAGATTTCAGTCCACAACAATGGTACCAGAGTGCTTCCCTATACCCCTAGACCTTCCCATACTGTTCATCTTGCTGTGAAATGGCCAGATATACTCCAACAGCCAGGTAAATAACAGATGGCATTTAATCAAAGCAAGTCAAAGTTAACATTTTGGATCAATTTTTTTTCCTAATATAGAAGCAGAGAGTGATTTAAAGCAAATGTTTTAACTGTGTATTTCCTCTGGCCGATCTCTTTCTCACATTAAAACAGTGCCTCCTACAGTATTATCCTTCTCACCTGCCAATACTAATGTTGTAGTTGTGTAGGCATAACCTACGTACCTGTAGGTTCAAATTTTAAATATTCTGAAAGTGTTCCTTTCCAATGAACTTTCCTGTATACAAACAGGGGAAGTTAAGTCTAGGCAAAGTCTGAATCTCTGAGGGCATTATTTTCTTAAGCATTCCCTCTCACATTTTAGTCTTCATAAAACTGCTTCATCAAATAACAGCAGTCAAATTCTAAACCAATATAGCAAAGGATTGTAAATTTTTAAAAAATAGTATAAACAGCTCCTTGCTCCAAATTAATACATTTTCTATTATATTTGTCAGTGTAATTACAGCTGAAAAGATACAAGAGGAGTATCCAAAGTAGCCCTGTAAAAAATGAATATTATTTAAAATGAAACATACATTATTAGCTATTTAGAAATTTCTCTTTAATCACTGATTTGAAGCTGAATCATAAATCAGTCAAAGAGCTTATTTTCCTCAAATCCCATCTTCCAAAACATATGGAAATTGCCTTAAGGTAGAAAAAGTTGTTGCCTTTATCATACTGTGCATCTAAATTCCCAAGATGATTGATTTAACGAGGTTTGCACATTAGAAGCCTTTTCCATTGTTAGAATAAGTGGAAATCACAAGAAAGATTAATGCCCTCTGCATGGTGCCACTATATTAAAATGTCTTTGAAATGTCTTCACTCCAGGAGCACTTCCTACCCTTGCCAGCGCTTAGTAAAGTTGGTCTCAGTGTAAAGAATTTATTAGTTATGGCCGATGAAGCTCTTGTACTGGAAATAAATACCTATGATAACGCTTACTTTCAAGAAGATGTATAAGGCCATCAGTTTCCAAACAAAATTTGATTTCATGGCTAGGAGAGCGCATCTCTGAGGTGCTTACAAGTGAGACCACCCACAGGTCTGCCACCAAATCTAGCATCTTGTCATAACACCACAGTGTTACCGAACAGGAAGCAAAGTCATGCACCCGTCTGTCACTTGGAAAGCTTCTCACACTTAGACCCTCACTGGCGTTTTCTTTAAAGTGACCAAATGTTTTCTTGCCCCGACCTTCCCTCTTCACAGATACAAGAGAAAAGAAAACATTTCAACCAGCTCTTAGAATCACTGGGATGGTGATATATACCTGCCCCTTCTCACACCACACTGATAATATGAAAGAGGTGACTTCAGTGAATATTTTTTTAAAACGATTAAGCCTTATATACCCATATGCAATCACCCCACTAATAGCATTACTTGAGCACCAATTTTATGCCTGGTATTGTGCTATATGTTAGGGTGTACTTATGAAATGATTCATGAACTAAGCGTATTTGTTATTTCACTACCTTGAAATAAAATTATAAAGTCCAAATAAAACAAATTAGAAATAAGAAACATCATATTGAAAAGCAACAGAACTGATTGGGAGATACCAAAATGTGCACAGCATAGAGAGACAATTGTTGGCACAAATCAAATATTAAATCAAGAATCATGAGAGAAGAAAAGTTTCTACTCATTGCTCCAATACCCAGTATTATGCATCTCTGCTTCTTTGCCTCTACTCATGCTCCCCTGGTCTAGAATGGTTTGTTCCTTCTCTGTCCAGCCTTAAAGATCCAGCTAAAGTCCCACTATCTCCATGGCAACTCCAAACCCCAACAATCACCCACTTCTCTAAACTCTTACAGTTTTTCTAGTCTCTACCTTATAATTCAGCTTATAGTGTCCTATGATGTTTGCTCTTGTTTCCTCTTAATAATCATAATCCTAGCTAGCTTGCAAGCTTCCTGAGAGTAGAAAACATGCTGTTTTATATAACTTCTGCTTCCCCACAACACTTATTATAGAGATGAGCACATCATTATTTGCACTTAATAACTACTTGACTATTTGGTTTGTTTCTTGGAATTACACAGAATTCTAGGATAGCCTGTTACTAAAAGGACTTTATGAGATTGCAAAAAAAGTTGTGGAAACATGTTAATTCACTACTTTAAAGTAAAAAATGAAAGCCACCAAAATATATAGAAAACACAGATGCTGAGGTACAAATTATAAAGCAGTAAATGTTTAATTAGGTCATTAGTTTAAAATAATTAATATTAAAATCTTTACCCTATTCCAAAAACAAATTGTAGCATTGCTTCTGAGGCACCCTCCTCCTTTTCATCCGAAAAGATCAGATTTACTTTTGGCAGATCATAGGGTGTGAGATAAGGTGGCAAAAGCAAAGTACCTGAACTCATGAGGCATTAGGGAGCCATTCAGGGAGAGAAATTTAAAGAGAGGATGAAGAGCTACACGGCTGGGGCAGCTGCTGTGAGAGAGGTAGGATTGAAAACAGAGACCTGCATTCTGGCTCTATTGGCTACTAACAATCAGAAAGATTTGGTAAAGTTATTAAAACTCTTTGATCTACAGATTCCACATCTGTCAAATCAGAATAATAATATCTGTCACACTGAGTTGTTGAGAGGATTAAGTGAGTCCATCATTGACACTAAGTAAATGGAGTAAATGTAGCTGTTGTTACTATCAACAATGGGTTTTGAAATTTTGACTGATGATGACTTAAAGAAAAAAAGAACAGCTTATTCCGACTGAATGTGTGCTTCTTGGAAACTAGTGTTCTATGTGCATAGTGTCCCATATGCACATTTTAAAAACTGGACAATATCAGAGGAGATGGGCTACACAGAGACTTACCCAGTATACTATTAGTATGGACAGAAGCCAGGCAAATTTGGTGGACACTGAACTTTCCACATCTCCTTTTTCTCCTTTTCACATTTCATCCTTTCCGTTCCTTTGGTTATTTCTTCAAATATTCCTGCTTTCTTCCTTTCCAGCTCCCATCTTGAAACTTTCCTTTTAATATCACTTTAATGAGTTCCCTTTCATTGATTCAATAGCCTACAAATATTGCTCCTGAGAACACAGAAAGCAAAAAATAAAAATAAGAAAAAGTATTGATTCTTTTTCATGTGTGCATTATGTTGAGCCATATGATATTGACTTTTTGTAGGTGAAATTTACATACACATAATATACCATATGTTTGTAATAGTATGTCTATCTACAAATATTATAGATACCTTCTAGTGCTTTTATTGTTTTAAATTTATGAAAAGTGAAGGTGGGGAGCGGATGTGGCTCAGGCAGTTGAGCACCTGCTTCTCACATAGGAATAGTGAATTAACATGTTTCCGGGTTCGGTCCTCAGTGCCTCCTAAAAACAACAGCAACAACAACAACAACAAAAAAAAAACAGCAAGCAAACAAACGAAAAAAGAAACCCAGGGGGGCCGGCTCAATAGCCCAGTGGATAGGGCGCTGGCATACTGCATGGGAGGCCCTGGGTTCGTTTCCCGGGGACCTCTCCTAGCAGGCAGACCGCCTTGAGAATGGCAAGCCACCATGGGCGGGCTGGAGCCGCCGTGGGCAGGGCAAAAAGCTGCCACGGACATGGCAAGAGCCGCCATGGGCAGGGCAGGTCGCCCGCGGATGGAGCGCAGCCAGCCACCCGCGAACTGAAAGCTGGCCGTGAACGGACGCAGAGACCGCCCACAAGCGGGGAAATCCACGCCTGCGCAGTGACCACTCTCGGCGCGTCGCCGCAGCGGGGGGAAGGGGAGATATGGGGGAAGGGG
>PVKH010004468.1:0-23345 GCA_004027955.1 Chaetophractus vellerosus
GAAGGAAAGGAGGGAGGGAGGGAGGGAGAAAGTAAGAGTAGCGATTTATTTCACGGAATTGCTTAGGTGATTATGGGGCTGCTGATTCTGAAATCCACAGAACAGATCAGCAGGCTGGAAGCTCTTGGGCAAGAGTTGATGCTGCCTCTTGAGGCAGAATTCCTTCTTTGCCAGGAAACCTCAGGTTTTGCTCTTAAGGCCCACCCACAATTGAGGATAATCTTTACTTAAAGTTAACTATTGTAATTGTAGATGTTAACCGCATCTACAAAAGACCTCCACACAACACTTAGATTAGTATTTGTCTGAATAACTGGGTACTATAGCCTAGCCAAGTTGACACATTAAAATTAACCATCACAGTTGGTCTGCTAGGAGCCTTTTCCATGCTTATGTGGCACACGGGAGGGGTTCAAGGGCCAGCCCGCAATGTTCCTATTTCCCCCTGCACCCTGCCTCTTAGCTAGAATGTGGTACTTGGCCTAGTAGATTCTGTAGCAGTTGAATGTGAGGCTGCTTCTATGTTCATGAAAACACCCAGGGATTTTACACAGGCCTCATGAGCATAAAGTGTGCAGTGAAGCTACAATAGCCATCTCCCCTGATTAATTTCCTCTGACTGCCATAACAAAGTAAGCAAACTTAGTGGCTTAAAACAACACACATTTTTTATCTTATGGTTCTGGAGGTCAGAAGTCCAAAATAGGTCTCACTGGGCTAAAACCAAGGTATCTGACAGGGTTGTGTTCCTTTCTGGAGGCTCTAGGGGAGAACCTGTATCCTTGTCTTTTCCAGCTTGTAGAAGCTGCCCACATTTCTCAGCTCAGGGCCCCTTCCTCCAGCTTCAAAACCCACAATAGTTGAGTCTTTTTCACATGACATCGTGCTGACACTAACTCTTCTGCCTCTCTCTTCTACCTTTTAGGGGCCCTTGTGATTCCTTTGGGCCCAACTGGATAACCCAAGATACACTCCCTATTTTAAGGTCAGCAGATAAGTGACCTTAATTCCATCTGCTACCTTAACTACTCTTTACCATGTAACATAACATAGTCACAGGTCCTGGGAATTAGGACATGGCCATCTTGGGGAGGCCATTATTATGACTACCACACCTGCCTCAACCCTGCCGAGCATTGGCTAGTACTTACTCACACGTGCATACTCACACACACAAACACACACATACAGTCACACAATACTCACAATTGACATACTCCCAAAGAGGAAATTTGAACAATGAGCTCGCTCATTTCTAGTGACTTTGGCATCTGTTATATATGGCCCCTCTTCTAAAATAAGGCTGACTTTTACTTTTTCAGTTGGCAGTAATTCACTACATTCTGATTTTTAATCTTAAATTGGAAATGCTTTAACCCAATTATGAACAGCATGCTGCATACAGATGTGATCTCAAGACAGTTATTTAATTATCTAGATAGGGGCATCAGCTGAGCAGAGTCCACACTTCTGGAGATTTGCTCTCATGGTCTGGCCTAGCCACCACGGCGACGCCTGCACGTTTTTCCAAGCTGCTGCCTAGAAGTGGAAGTGTTGACTGCAGGATTAAAGATGATAAGAAGAAAAAATATTTTATATATTTTAACCCCCACGGTTATCAATCTTTTTTATAAAAAACATATGTGCCTCCCCTTCTGTAGTAGATGTGTTCCTGACTGGGTATATGTAAATCAAATTCTTTATAAATTGAGTCATATTTTCTATGCACTAGGGGAGCTGGCTATTTAAAGGGATCCTGCTGTGAATCTCTCTGTCAAGCCAAGAGGCTGTTTGTGATGCTAATTTTCACCCTTAATTTGTCTGTTTTGTAGGTTTAGATTTTCATAAAACCCCTCAAATTCACAAACCAAAGCAAAGCACACCTGTATCCTATATTTCAAGGGTATCTTTTTCATAAGAGCTCAAAGAGCTGTCAGATGGATTATCTCATTTCTCTTTCCAACATTCTTCCAAAGAAGTTTGGGGCAGTCATTATTACCCTCAAAGGAGATATAACTGTCTCCCAAACAGCCACTAAGTTGCAGGGGGGCCCATGAAAGGAGAAGGTGCTGCTCAGCTGGAAAGCTATTTATTTTTCCAATTAAAATTAGGCTCTGTCCTGGAGGGGTGCTTTGGGAGTTTTTCTTTAGGGCATAGAATGTTCATTTTTGCTACTTTTTGCCACTATTGTCCAGATGGAGAAACCGAGGAACAGAAAATTTAAGTGCTTGCGATGTTTTAAATGTTTATAAAATGCTCACTATGCCTAGGTGTTGGGTGGGATAAATACTAAGATGACTGGTACAGTCCCTAATCTGGAGCTTGCAGCCTAGTGGAAGAGACAGGCAGGTTGACAAGACCTAGAATGCAATATTAGGTATTGCTGGTAACAATGCCTAACTAGATAACACTGACACCTTCCTCTCGCCCACAGCTTTCCTCTCTCAAGGATTTTATAATTTATATCACCTCATCCAATCCTCACAGCATTGCAAGGTAAGGTGGGTTTGGCTTTCCATTTTTGCAGCACAAGGAAATTTAGAGATTAGTGATTTTCCAGATGTCATATGACAGGGAAAGGACAGAGCCAGGACTTAAACCCAAGTCTTTCCAAGAACATGGGCTTCACGTCAGTGTTCTTGAACATAGGTACATTCAGTGGGTTTTGTGGGTATAGTGACTGGATAGAGAGATTCTGACTCCCAAAACCTGTCTCTTAAAGAAACTATCCCAGAGAGGTGCCATTTGAGTCAGGCCTTAAGCGGTGAGAAGGATTTCCATAGAGAATTGGGAAAAGAATACCAGCAAGGACATAAAAATATGTATGGTCTGGTGTGCCAAGAGAGTTCTAGTGGGGGACAAGGCTGAAAGGGACGTTTGGGACATATTGTAGGTCTCAAATGTTTCATTAAGGAGCTGAAATGCCTTCCTGCAGATGGGATGCCACTGAGACTTTGTGAGGGTTGGAGCAACATGAAATTTCTCTCTAAAAGACAATTCTGCCAGCAGTGTGAAGAATGAGCGTGAGCCTGGAGATCAAGTTGGATAGTATTCCCTCTTTCGACCTAGAAAACAGAACCTTATGGACATGATCAGGACCCCTGGTGAGAAAGAGGTGGAGTCAGAACTGGAAGCTGTTTGCCTGACTCTAATTCCCTTTCCCTTCCATTAAACAAGGAGCCTTGGACCCTTGAATGAAAGAAAGGAGGGCAGTTCCTGGCCACAGTCACCACTGGCATGTCTCCCCCCCGCTCTGCGCCCAGCAGTGCCACACACAGGAGTGGCTTCTGGTCTGTGTTTCTCTTTGCCCTCTGAAGATCTGGAATGGTGTTTAGGATGGGGGTGTATGGCCAAGCCCAGCTCTTGCCTTTTAAGTTGAATCTATCTTTCAAGGCATCTATTGTAGGTTATCCTTGTTGTCTTTCCCAAGCCATATAACAAGCTGGACTCAGTGAGTACCTGTTAGATCCACAACCTTGGGCATGAAGAGGCAAAGATAATGATATTGAATTGTATCTCTTTTCTCAAGCCACAAGTTTGTTAGACTCATCCGGATGGA
This sequence comes from Chaetophractus vellerosus, assembly GCA_004027955.1. Lineage (NCBI taxonomy): Eukaryota > Metazoa > Chordata > Mammalia > Cingulata > Chlamyphoridae > Chaetophractus > Chaetophractus vellerosus. The sequence continues at coordinate 3,560 of PVKH010004468.1, forward strand.
GTTCCAAGGTCTTTGAGCTGTGAAAAAACAGAGATAAAGATGGTGGGAACTGGTGTGGTCTGAGGCAATAAGCAAGCCCCAGGTCTCCTTTATCTCCAGCTCCCACCCCCTTCCTTCCCCACCATTTAGAAATCTTTAAAGATCCATCCTCCAAAGCAATTGTACAAGGCCATGAAGGAGAATTGGAATAAGGTCTATACTTTCCTTTCTTCTTTTCTTTCCTTCTTTCCTTTCTTTTTCTTTCTCTTTCTTCTCTATTTTTCTCTCTGCCTGCAACATAATTCTTACATTTGTTAAAGATCTGGAGGCTCCTAGAGGAAAGGAAATTTAAGCATAAAACCATTATAGTAGTATTGCCATTAGCAGTAGTGGGATTTGGCATGAGGCCTGGGCCACCCAGACTCCAGAGGCCTTAGTGACTGAATGGGAGGCTCATTCTGATTCAGATGGGTCTGATCTGTCAGCCAGGGTGGTGCTGGGAAAACCTCCCTTGAACATGAAGGGAATGTCTGGGAGAGGCAGCAACAGAAGGTATAACCTGGTTTTGGCGCCTCCTGTGAATCAAGATTTCTGGGTGCAGGAGGCTCTCCTACACCTTTACCACCATGCTGCTCTCTGCTCTCCCCGCCACCCCCTTCCATCCCTCACTTGTGGATGACTGAACTCTCACAAGGCAGAGGTTTTATACCTTTGCCTTCAGGTCTTGGGTGCACTGCAGAAATCAGCTCTGCCTTCCCACATGGGGCGGGTTAGATTTGCTAGTCAAGATCTTTCTGAACCCCAGCTTGGTGGAAGGACCACTGGACACAGGACCATAGAATGAAGTGAGGGGATGGCAGGAAGGGGCATAAGGACACTGGGAGAGAACCAGGCTTTGCTGGGTCCCCACGTTGTGTCAAGGTGCCAAGTCTCCTCTGTGCAGTGCCTGGAAAGAGGCATCAGCTGCTCAGTACCTTCCACCTTCCCGGAACAGCCTGGATGACCTCCCGCCACAGTGGCTGTTGTGCAAAGGCACATGCAGCTCCTGCTAGAACCAGAGAACCCTAGAAGACTTCTTTATTTAGGAGGTACCTGGGATCGAACCCGAGACCTCGTACGTGGGAAGCAAGTGCTCAACCACTTGAGCTACATCCACTCCCCTGGAAGACTTAAGATGCCCTGGCTTACTCCCAGGCACCAAGGACTTGGACTTGCACTCACTCCCAGGCAAATGGAAAAGTGGACCCAAGGCACCTCCAGTGATTTCCTGAATGCTGAATCTGTTTACCTTTTAGACAACAACAAAATAACCACCATTTATTGACCTGGGGATGATGTGTGAAATAGTAAAGACTAGGAGGAAGCATTTCAATAAACCAAAGCTGCCTATATATGCCTAGAGGGAGATGGGCTGTCTATTCTCTGGAGGGACAGGTGGCCATCATTTCTTGCTCCTCCCAACTTCCACTTGCAATCTTTCCCTTGGAGACCCCAGAGGAATTGCAGCCACAGCTGTAGTCTGCATGGGTGTCATAGCTCCAGTGTCCCACTTCTACTGTTGCCAAGCCCTGTGTGGGCTGTGTGAAAGAGGCTGAGAGACGTGGCAAGGCTTTCAAAACAAGCCCTCTCCCCTGCCTGCCACAGTTGTCACAGGCTACGTCTCACTGTGGTTGAGCTGGAAATTTGTAGTCAAACTTGGATTTGAATCCTGCCCCTCCCACTTCCTAGCTGTGGGATCTTGGAAACTGTCTGAACCTCTATGAGCCTGTTTCCTTGTCTATAAAATGGGGTTAATGGTAGCACCTTCCTCAGAAAGTTAAGAGGATGAAATATGGTAACAAATGCAAAACTTGGTATAGTGCAGCACATAGGAGGTGCTCTATAAATGCCAACAGTTTTCCTCTTTTAAAAAGTATGTGTTGAGAAGAATGCATTGCACCTGCAGGTTCAGGTTGTTTCTATGCTGCTCCATTGCTAGAGCCTGTGGAAGGAAGCCTGTAATTGCCAGGCAGGAAGATGATCAGTTCCGATTTCCTTGGAAGCTCCTTGAACCACAGACTAAGCTTTGGTTTGGGCTCTTGCTTCAAGAAAAAAAAAAAATGCAGATGGAATTCATGAGAAAGAGTGGACACTTCTATTTAAATGACAGCTGGAAGAGTCCACATGCAACTGCAGGCTATTAATCTCAGCCAGAACATACCACCACCAAGGATAGTATCAGGGATTTCCAAGTAGTTGCAGGTATTCCCACAATGCCCCAATCCATGTCTCTACAGATTTTGCCAGGGCAGGACAAGGAGCCTTCTTGCCATTAAGTCCATCATGGTAAAACATTAGGAGTGACCAAAGAACATTGGGGCCACACCCACCAAGGGAAAGGTCAGAGGGGGACTGTGATTACTCTGAGCATCTATTTGGTCCCTTGGCTATGTTCCTGGATTTCCTGACCAGGGGCATTCTGGTAGCCATTTTTGGGTTCTCCCTCCCATGCTCATCTCAACCAGAAAGCAGAAATGCATCAGATGGGGCAGAATCCTTGCCTTACCCCAGAAGAATGCATCCTGGGACTTTCTTCTTATTGATTTGCTCTCTTCTCCCCCTAAAGGATGTTTCAGGTAGTTTACCAAGAATGAAAAATCTAACATAAACTAGTTTATAAGGCAGCCCAATGTAGATCAGATAGTATTAGAGCTTGAGAGACTGGGGTTTAATTCCTAGCTCATAACTTATTTGTTCTGAGAGGCCTTGCATGGGTTACTTAACCTAGGGGAAATTCCAGGCACCTCATTTGGAGAATGGTGCTCTAATCCAGTGGTTTTAAATGTTAGCCTGCATCAGAATCACCTGGAGGCTTGTTACATCCAGGTTGCTGAGTCCCAATACCAGAGTTTCTGAATGAGAAGGACTAGGGCCTGTTACTTTGCCTTTCAAGGACTTCCCAGGTAGTGCTGATGCTGTTGGTCCAGGACTGGATCACACTTGAAGAACCACTGTCCTATTTAATGTGTATTAGAGCCCTTGCTTACTTTACACACAGGCATGTGGCTAAACAGGCATCAGGTTTTGGTGACTAAGCATCACAAGGCCTGGATTAGTCCATCTTCTGCTTACTAGTTTTGTCAGTTTCCTCAATTGTAAAATGAGGATGATATCCACCTTCCAGGGTGAGAATCAAATGAGAGGGTAAATGTCAAAATGCCCTATAGAAAAAAAAAATGCCCTATAGAGCATAAAGTTCTATACATTTGTAAAGCATTAAGTATGAGGATTATTGTAAAGGTTAATGCTGATAATACATTCAAAGGTCTGTAGCACAGGGCTTGGCACATAATAGGGGCTCACTAAACATTAAATGGAAAAAAACAAAAAACAAAAATAACCCCCACAAAAAACGATAACCACTGATTCCATGGCAGAGATTTCAGTCTCCACCATACATTAAAACAAAAATGGTAATGAAGTTACAATACATAAAATTCATATTCCAATCGTGGGTGGTAGGGACCTCCTTCTTGGCTTTTGATCCAATTCATTATTGAAATCCTTTTACATTAGAGTGCTCTGCTGCTTAATGTGGAACCAACTGTGGATCTTGATAAGAGGAAAAGGCTGGGCTCTGTTTCCACTTTGCTCTTGGCAGTCCTCAGGCCTCCAGTATAACTTTCTTACAAAATGAATAGTGTTGGCTCCCAGAGAGACCAATCTAATCTCATCTTGTCCACTCAGAAGATACGTATCAAACATTACAGACTGTCTGACTGCATAAGCACAGCAGGAAGGGACATCTAATTCCATCTGGATTTGGATCAGTGTTTAAATGATCAAGTAGGGAGCTGTTAGCATGGTAGAAATAGAGAAGCAAAATATAACTGGTCCACTTTTAAAAGATTGTTCTTATCTAAAGTTTTATTTGAAGAGTCCCCAAATGAGACAATCACAGAAAGAAACGGAACAAAAGTGAGAAAGAGACAAGTGGGTTCAAAGACCAGTCTTTTTTTTTTTTTTTTAACACATATGAATGAACCAACATCTTGCATTTTCCCTGTTTATGGCACAACGGTCTGATCAGATAGCCATACTATGTCAATAGTCCTAATTACTAATCCTCTGGAGAGTTTTAAATTACTTTTAAAGGGAAAAATTTAGTCTCTGGTTACTCTTGGTTGAATAAAAACGTCACTGATGCCTGGTCAGCCATTTTCAGAACGGCTCTGTCCACTTCAAAAGGAATTACTGGTGAGCTCAGTTACCTAGAGAAGGTATATTTCAGCAGGTCAGTTTTCAGAGATGCTTAAAAACATACAACAGCTTCTAATACTTTAGACTCTGAAAACTTTCCGCATTGTTTTTAAGTCCCAACCTGACTGCAGTGTCAAAGGGGCACCTAGAATCAGTAAAGCGCATGCAAATGAAATGTTATTGCCACAAACACTTTAAATAAATCTCTAGAGATGCTGCATGCAATACCTTGACTTAGCTCGAACTGGTTCACATCGTGAAAGAAAACAAAAGTTCAGAAGCCATCTTACAGCCAAATCTGTAGGTTTATCCTTTGCCAGATTTTTTTCCCACTCAATTAAATGCAGGTCAAAGCTTTAATTTAATTTGGTACTTTAGAAGGTGCAATCTTTTAAAAATAACAAATTAGGAGAGTTTAAATATCAGAGTTTCTTTGATATCAAGTTTCTACTAGGAGGTTGAGTGATTTACGCTGGAAGGAGGGAGAGAATGGAGAGGGAAAAGCTGAGGAGAGAGAGAATAAAAGAAAGAAGGAAATTGTTTCTAGGATCCCAGGATAGTGACTCTTGTATCTGTGACTTCCAGCTCCTTGGAGGATGGCCTTTTCTAGTGAACTGCTCAGGGAGAATAATTTCTCAACATTCTTAGAGTCCAAAATACTTCCTTTACAACAATCCTATTAACTCCATTTTACTAAAGCCACACTGCTAGAATTCAAATGCAGGTCCACCTGATTCTCAAATTCTGACTGAGTGGGCATAGACCCAAATCCCTGTTTAGAAAATTCCTCACTGAACTGGTATTTTATCCAACCCAGTATCATATAATATCAAAAGAAACAATCAAGCATTAATAAAACAATGAGCCAGTGGCTGGGAACTGAAGTCTATATAACTGAGATTTTCTTCTTTAATGGTTCTTAAAGACATCATTACTAAATATGTGTTTTCTCAAAGAAACATATGAACATGTCCAAACTGCAAAAATGCCAATCAGATTTTTTTTCTTACATACCTCCTTTTTTGTTTTGTTTTTTTTGTTTTTAGTTCATACCGGGGATTGAACCCAGGACCTTGTACATGGGAAGCAGGCCCTCAACTACTTGAGCTACATCCACTCCCCTACTTCCTTTTTATTCTAAGTAGATGGATAGTCTTTTCTTTATTTTTCTTTTTCTAATTAGTGTATGTCCTGAGTATACCTTGTAAACTTTCTATCTGAAATTTCCATACCAATGATGAAACACAAAACAAAAAGCAGTAGAGGCATGCCAGTCAGGATAAAGTACCTTCATAACGAAGCTGAAAATCATTACAGGCCAGTGATAACACAAACCATTCTGGTGGCAACAATATCTGAGTTAAGATGTTGACACTGAACACTGAGTCTGCTTAGAAAATGGCAGTCAGTGTAAACGCTACAGATGAAAATATTAAAAAGGACACCAAACCATTTTTCCCCTTCCCACTGGGTGTTTATTTTATAGCTTTTGCGTCAGGTAATCAACTGCAACACTTCAACAGAAAGCTGGCAGAATGTTAAGGAAAAGGAATGATTATCTCTCCAACAGATGTGACAAAATGGTTTCAAGTTGGAAACAGTATTGCATAAATGAATCAACTGGGGCGAGAGAGAGGAAAGGAGAGAGAGAGAAACCAGAGACAGAGAAAGGAATGAGCATCTTCCAACACAGACTGTGAAGAAAAAAGGCACTATTTAGCTCTCTGTGTAGTTATAAAAAAGTCAAAATACACAATTCATTTCTCAAAATTACATTTGACACTGCTTTAGAAATGCTCACGTACCTGACTCTCAAAAGAGAAGCCATGAAAGCTGCCTAAAAATCACATAGACAGCACCAGTGTGTCTAAATCATAGGCTTGCCAGTAATGTATTTTAAAGGTATCTTTGCCATCAGGATGCATTTTATAAATAGTACTACAAAGGTCACAAAGCTGTATGAACTTAAATTATAGAATAAAATCTGATTAGCTGGTCACCCATTTCAATCTCTAAAATTCCTACTCCAGGAAATCAGAAAGTAAGCTCCATTTGGAGCTGAATTGGCAGTGCATTTGAAGCAGGGTTGCTTTTCGCCTCTGAAGGCTGGCTGAGCAGTGGTTTAGTTGGCATCATCTATCAATTTTGCATAGGGCAAATGGATGAAAAAATTTAACATCAATAGCCCTACTTCCTCTCAAAGTAAATAGCACTAATTTATGAAAAGGCAAACTTTCAAATCATAAAGAAGCTCCTGGGCCTTTTAAAGATGAACCTCATAAAAGGTCACACTGGGTGCTTCTCATATAAAGGATTCTAGGACCATGTAAGTGTGTTTGAGAATGACCAATGGGAAAACCCAGCTAGATGATTTACACAGATGTTCTCTTTGTAGAATTTGAATATAAATCAAAATACCAGCTATGCCTTTGGGAACTCATCTTTAGTTAAATTCTCTAGTGCTTTTACAATTTTATTTCATTTTATTAGAAAAAGGGAGAGCCTCATTTACAAACTGTTTTCTTTCTAACTATACAATGAGCAAATCAACTGCGATATCAAAATACTGTTTGTAAATTACTGATGGCACCAACAATTTTGGGAATTTTCAACAGGACATATGTTGAGAAAGACCAACAGATGACAAATCATAGGCATTAACTGAGTTTTCAGAGTATAAAATAACATTAAAATTGTATAAAGTCAATAAGTTTAGGTTCTCTCATTTTCAATAGTTTAAATCCAATCATCAGGAATTCAGGAGCACCCAATATGATCAAAATTGCACAAATGCTTCTGGATGATAGAAAAGTAATCCCCATGCAATATTTTAGGTGTTGCTATCAGCTATATTTAAATGATACTTTACAGATTAAAATTGGGTAAAATTAAAATATAGCCTTCCTGTTACATTTTAAAACAGTCACAATAATTTATCAACAGTTGCCATATCACAGCAATTAGAAAACAGGAGATGATACAAGTTGAACAAAAAGATTTTTCCTCTTTTAGGAAATAAATATATAGATATATGCACATACATAACGTTATCTTTTAAAATTCAAGGTGGTTAATTTACTTTTGTATTATAAAAAAAATACCTCCCTATGATCAAAATACTGAATAATCAGCAAAAGCTGAAAAGAGAAAACCACAGTTACCACTTTAAAAAAATAAATTATTGTCTCAGTGGTTCTATTTATTTAACTGCTTATAAAGTTAGGCATTATAAGGACTCTGCACTTGTTAGACTCCTAGGACTGTTAGACTCCTAGGACTGTACTGGACCAGATGGGATTAAATCTGCCTCTTTCTCAGCCTCCAGGAAGGACATTCCTAATCCACCCTAAAAGATGATAGAATAAATGCCCCTATACTGAACTGGTGAACTGGGAAAGAAAACATGTCCACCTGGAAGCAATCTAAGTCATAAAAGCTTATGAATCTGGGAGAGACCATATGAATCAGAAAGCTATTATTTGGATGTAAGTTAGGAACTTTTGGAAGTGTATGAACTCTTTTAGGTCACTGGAGTAAGATCAAAAATTATTTCTCCATAAATAATGATTTATCTAGTGCAGGTGCTGGTAAAATACAGCCCATAGGCCAGAGCTGACATGTCACTTGTTTTTATAGGTAAAGTTTTACTAGAATACAGCTATGCCCATTCTTGTACATATTGTTTATGGCTGCTTTTGCGTTACAATGGCAGGGTTGAGTAGTTGTGACATAGACCCCAAGACCTGCAAAGCCTAAAATATTCCCTGGCCTTTTAAAGAAAAAGATTACTGACCTCGATCTAGTGTGCTAAATGTTACCCTAGTTATCAAAAAGGGTTAGTGCACCTCTAGAATACTGGGGGGGCATTAACAGGTCAATGTCACAAACCCCCAACTTGAAGTGGTGTTTTCTCCTTTTGGGCAAGGAAATAATTTGTATATATTTTCAACAAATACCTGTAAAAGTTAACTAATACATATAAAAAGAAGAGGAAACAAAGAAAAAAAAAAAAAAGAAAAGAAAGGAAAGGAAAAATGAAAGCCAAGAAAAGTATTCCTGGCTGTACTCTCTTAATATTTTCATAAACATGATTCTTTTTAATCAACTTCCTTTAATTTTTTTTTCAAATTTGTAAAAGTTTTCTGATAGGTAGTGCCTCCCACCCCACACCCCTCCAGTTAATACCTTTAAGGAGACCTGCCTAAAATGTTTACATAGTTTGGTGAGGTCTTGTTCTGGAATACTTACTTAAACTAAGCATATTAAAGACTATTTTAGAAAATCTGTTTCTAAAATTCTTTATCTTTGTTACTCCAAGAAGTGGAAAATAATGCACAGGGAAATTAAACTCTGCAAAATATACCTTAGAAACCATAAGTATAAAATAGTTACCATTTCTGACTGGTAATGTAAAATAAAAACAGAAAAATCTTTCAAATTTGGAGAGCAAAGTTTCTCCTGCCCCTAGTCAGCTAATGAAGTCTATTTCAAATAGGGAACCTTCTGAACTCAAGCAGTGGCTCTTAAGATTCACGAGTTCACAGGTGTTTCACATTTCAAAAGCTGTTGAAACATAGAAGATAAAACACTGAGAAGATATTTATCAAATATGAATTTATATCAAGATTAACTTTTTTCAACCAGCATATAAGTGGATTTTTTCCTTCTTGTGTTAAAACATGAATGGTATGAAACTACGTTAAGGATGTTTCTATGATAATACCTTACATTTATATACTTTACTGTTTCCAAAGTGCTTTCACATACCCTCTCATTTAATCCTCACAACACCCCTGTGAGGTAGGTACAGCAGGTATTACCCTCATTTTAAGATGAGGAAATTGGGGCAAGGAGAGGTTAAGTGACTTGCCCAAGGTCACACAGCTGGTAAGTGGCAGAGCAGGACCAGAAATCAAGAATTTTGACTCTTAGTCCATACACTTTCCACCACAAAATACTGCCTCTAATTTTGAAAAATGTACTGGGTATCAAAATTGAAAGATGATTGAAATTCATTTCAGTGATGTCTTGACAGCAAAGTTAAATGAGAAATACAAGAACAATAGATCTGATGGTTTTACTTGACATAATAAAATTGGTGCAAAACCACTTTTGTTTAATTACTTGTAACCTTTTGGTCCAAATACATAAAATATGCAATATTTACAGCATTTTCCTTTTTTTTTTTTGTAAATGCAATGCTTTAAAACACATTATAAAGCACCTTAGTAAAAATAGTCTACAGGTAAAAGTACAGAAGAAGTAGGAAAACCCTACCTATACCACAGCTCACTAATGGAGTCAAATATGGAGTCACCGATATCTCAGTTTACAGCTACTACAAATAATCCTTGGAGAAACAAATCTACAATTACTTTTTTGATATCAGTGTGGAAGTCTTAACTAAAACTTCAGGTAATGTCAACATTCTTTGAAGTGTCTTCTCAATCTCAGATACTGGGGAGGCAGGAATGAGAAATACTGCTTTGACTTTTTTTTTTTTTTACAGTATTAGTTATGGTTTAATTTTTTAAAACACTAATCATCATTAAAAAAAATTAAAACAACCTACATAAATATGGGCAAATCCAACTACAGCAGAAACATTTCTTAGCAAACATGATAGAACATTCCGATAAATCTCATGGGACTTGATTCACAAAAACAAAGCACACACTGCCAACCAGCTATTAACACTATTCAGTAGAGGTGTATAACCCAAACCTCCAGGTGAAGGTGGAGGTAGCAAATGGATTCATCTTCATTTATGGTTAGTGGAAAAAAAAAATGCTTTGTCAAAAACAGAACCTTTTCTGAAATTACATTTAGCCTGCTATGTGTTTATTTCAGGTGAAGTGCAGGTTTTTTTTTTTTTTTTTTTTTTCAGGTAGAAGGTTATAACTCCCACCAAAATTTAACCAGAAAAAAAGAGAAAAACCTGACTTTGTAGAGCACTGACATACCAGCCAGTTATCTACTTCCTTGACATTACTGTCCTACTTCCTAACTTGGCTCAATACAAATTGTCTCATATACCTATCAGCAATCCAGGCTGTGGAGCTGAAAACTAAGGTGAAGAGAGGGTCAAAATATTAGTTCAAGAACCTAACAGTCACACTTTGTACTTAATTTGATTTAGGGTAAATCTTTTCATAGAAAAAGTTTTGTGCGAGAATGTAGAGGTCTCCATCTTTTTCTCTAACAGCGTGGGCTCTGATGAATTGGAACTGCTCTAGTGCAAATTCATAGAACTCATTCTCCATTTTCCAAATGTCAGACTGCTGTAGTTTTGCAATGGTCTGTTTAGTGGGGAGTTTCTTCTCTGTGGTTTTCCTAAGGTGAGATTTCTTTCCTACTTAGGAAGGAAAAAAAGAAAAGGTAAATAATTATTGGAGAACACACAAAAGTCACTGCCTCTTTACTTTAAATTAATATGATACATTGAAGTCAGGTAATATAACTTAATTGTCTTATATTAATGTAATTAGGGCAAAAGTGGAGCCCTAATCATACTAGAACTGTGATTTATTCCTTTATAATATAATCCTTGAACTGTTAAAGACTTAATGAAATGTCAAAAAGTACATGTAAGGATCACCACTCAGAAAAGTGTAGGCTGTCACTTTACATGCTGTATTCTCAAATGTTTAGTGCTCTATGACAAGTTTATCTTTTAAAATGCGATAAAATACCTGTTGCTAAATTTAATACTAATTCCTCATATTCTGCATTGCCTATAATTTAAGGTTGAAAACTAGGACACAGAAAGAAACTCTTTTGATTACATTTTATCAAAGAACAACAAAAAAGCCATAATTAGGTGGGACCAGCATGATTACTTTCAGGTATGTAATACTGTCAGGGTGCTGAAGCACACTTTTAGGAGTGGTATAACATAACAGACATAACACATAATGATCATTATTAGAGTACCTTAGTCCCACCATCCCACCCCTACTCTCAATGGCATTAAGCTAGTCTAAGGGTGGGATGCATAGTCCTAATGATTGGCAACCAGAATTATTGAACATTACACATTTCTAAGGCTGGTTCTGTAGTTTGTGTCTTTCCACTATTCTTACAATGCCTTCTAATTCTCACCTAATGCACATTTGTTCATTCAACAAAGATTTAATGAACACCTTCTGTGTGCCAGGCCTTCTTTTGTACTAAAAATGGTGAGTAAAAGCAGATAATACACCTGCCTTTCTGGAGCTATTTCTTATCTTGAAGAAATTTCAAATTATATATATATTTCAAGTTGCAAACAAACAAACAAAAAAGTTTAAGAAAGCTTTAAAAAGAAACCTTTCATTGGCAGTCCCACTATTCAGGATATACCCCAAAGAATGGAAAGCAGGGGCTTGAACAGATATTTGCATATGGTGTTCATAACGGCATTATTCACAATTGCCAAAAGACAGAAGCAACCCAAGTGTCCATCAACCAATGAATGGATAAATGAAATGTGGTTTATATACACAATGGAATATTATTTAGCCATAAAAGGGAATAAAGTCTTGATATATGCGATAACATGAATGAACTTTGAAGACATCATTTGAGTGAAATAAGCCAGACACAAAAGGACAGATATTCAATGATCTCACCGATTTGAATATATAAACTCATAAAGCCAGAATCTAGAATATAAGTTATCAGGGGATGGGATGGGGATAGGGAATGGGACGTTAAGGCTTAAAATATCCAGGGTTCCTATTTGAATGACTGAAATGTTTGGTAACAGATGGTGGTGATGGTAGTACACATTGTGAACACAATTAACAGCTCTGAAATATGTATCTGAATGTGATTAAAAGGGGGAAATGGTAGATTGTAGAATAAATTTTTTTTAAAAACCCATCATTTATATACCTGTACGATAAAGTTCTGTAGCACCCCTGAAGAACCGAGGCAAAGCTGCCTCCAATAACATGATAAAATCTTCCAGCTCTTCAGTAACTCCCACCAGAAAGTATTCATTAATGAGGTTATACTTGGCTTGATCCATAGCCCACCTGCTTCCCACATTCCTAAAACCGAAGAAAAGAATTTTAAAAACTTGGGTGTGATATCCGCAAAGTATTTTTTATGCCTTTGACACTGTATATATTATGGAGAAAATAGAAAAAACACATATATACCCAAAATCTCAATGTCCTTCTAGAAACTTCATTTGTTTTTAATTTCCTTTGCCTGGCTTTCCAGTTTTGGCTCACCTATGCAGTGCTAAATCAGACAAGAGCTCTTAAAATACAGTTTAGTTTGAGGGCAGTTAAATATCCCTACCATCTGATTTAGAGTGAGTTTAATTTTTAAAAAAATTGTTCTGAACTAAACTTTGTTCATATTAAGAGATCTCTTCTAAAGTCTAAGCAATTTGCATTTAGTGCTTAATTTGATTTGTAAGCTTAGGCTTTTTGTGAGTATAGTTTTCTGAAATTTCTGAGGAATGGAAAATACATAAATGGCTCTAAGTTTTTTTATTTTTAAAATTTTTTTACATTGTTAGCCAATGTTTACTTATTAGTAGAGATTTGGCCCAAAATTAACTATACTTTTGGGTTCGTTTTAGCATTAACTTTCTCTAATCCTAATTCCAACTCTGCCCTTAAATAGAAGTGTGATCTGCATCTGGTGATTTAAACTCTCTAACGTTTAGTTTTTCAAAAGCTGAAAAAAAGAAAAGGGTGAAGGTGAGGTGAATTAGTTGATTTCTAAGGTCTCTCCCAGCTCTATGAGTTTATGAAACATATAAAGAAACTCAATTAAAATCTCAATTATGCACAAGAAAGCAAAATATTCTTTATTGTTCTAAGACTGGGTTTGGTAAACTTTTTCTGTAAAAGGTCAGAAGATAAATATTTTAGGCTTTGTAGGCCATATGGTTTCAGTCACAACTACTCTGTTATTTTAGTGTGAAAACAGCCACTGACAAGCAAATGGATGTGGCTATGTTCCAATAAAACTTTATTTATAAAAACTTGCGATGGGCCAGAATAGTCTATAGTATGTAGTTTGCCAATTCCTGTTCTAAAGAAAAGTTTAAAAATTGAGAAGACATTCTTCCCATGCTTTCAATTCCTGTGCTATTATGATTTTTTTTTTTAAAGATTTATTTTTTATTTATTACATATCCTCCCCCCCCCCTTTTTGCTTGCTCTTGCTGTGTGTCCATTCTTCTGTGTTTTTCTATGTGTGCTTCTTGTCTCCTCCCGTCTTTGGGGTGATGTGTCGAGTCGGCCCTCCGCGGCGGCGGTTCGCTCCGTTCGTGAGTGGCTCCATTCCATTTTCACGGGCGGCTCCGCTCCATGTTTTGCGGGCAGCAGTCCTCCATGTTTTTGCGGGCTGCCGACTTCCGCAGCGGTTTGCAGGCAGCAGCTCCGCTTTTCACCGGTGACTTTGCCATGCCCGTGGGGGCTCCGCCCTGCCCGTGGCAGCTTTTTGCCTTGCCCACGGTGGCTTTTGCCCCGCCCACAGCAGCTTGCCTTTCTCAAGGCCGTCTGCCCGCTCGGAGAGGTCCCCGGGAACCGAACCCGGGGCCTCCCATGTGGTACCCCAGCGCGCTCTTACCCACTGAGCTATCTAGCCGGGCCCTATTATGATGTTTTGATACATTCTATTGAGTAGGACCTTAAGGTTCACAGTAATCCAATAATATATCTTAAATATTGAAGAAAAGAAAGAAGGCATTCCTTGCATTTCTGCTTAGTTCTGAGGGATATTAAGTTTGAATGTGTTCTTATTTGCTCTACTTTTCCTATTAAAATGTTTGAATAGGACAAATAAATATGCACATTCTTTTTAAAAACTTAGAACTCAAATAATAAGGAAATAAATTCATTAAAGGTAAAAATATCTTAATTTTCTACTTCACATTTATTAGCAGACTAAACCACAACCATAACCTGGCTTCTCTCAAAGTCAAATACAATTTAACAGTAAACCCAGGTGAATAATTTTCCCAATAAGCCTTGATCAATGACCTTAGGAGAAAAAGAGGTTTATGAAACAATCCCTGACCCCTAATTCAGAGCTCTGTCAAAATACAGCAAAACATATAATACCAAAAACAAATAAAAAATTTAAAAACCAGTATCTGAGAAATCATAGCAAGGACATTATAATGAAAAAATCTTTTTAATGCATTTAAAAGATGTTATTTAATTACCTGTTATTTTTAGATTGGTCTTTCACTGATTTCCCTATACCTAACCCTTGACTAACATATTCATACTTGTTAAATAAAGATTATAAAAATAATAAAGATTATCATTTCAATCTGACTTTATTTTACCTACCAGCATTCTGAGCTGTGGCCACAGAAGAATGGGATTTGAAGCCAGAGCTTTTCTGGAGCACAGTCTGAGCCGCCCTCAGCTACACATTCATCAAAGGTCTGGAACCGAGACAAAGCAGCACAGGTGAGTCCTATATATATCTAAGTCTTACCTATCAAACATCTTAACGTGGTAAGTTAGTAAACAACTGGGCAAGAATGAGTGGACTGAGATAGTAAATGGAAAGGAAAAGGCAGGTTAAGAAGACACTTGAGATACTGAGGGAAGTTAAATATGACTTTTTCTCGTAACTTTGTTTTATGCCATGTTCTTTTACTATATGAATGAAAAAACACCCATATATTAATCTGTTCTTGCAAATTAAGTACTAGTTTAGGTTGAATTCATGTCATTTCCAATTCCCTTACCAAAGGAAATTGACTAAAACACAAGACTACATATAGACATTTTTTGTGAAGTAATCATTTGAAAAGAACATAAAGCAGGACTAAAACTGAAGTCTTCTCTCCTTTTTTCCTTACAACAAACAAAAAATCATTGCAAAAGGGAGAAATGACTTCAGATACTTATGACTTGCATGCTCTCCTCTCCAAATGCATCTGACTGAATTAATTAGAAGGGGAAGAGACTCACAGGTGATGAATCTATCAAATTAATCAACTTCACTTTATTGAGTACTTACTATCTGTCCTGGGCATCTGAATAGTAAGGCATATATTTGATACGATATAATATAACCAGAAGACAAACTTGGAAGCTTTGTTTGGTGCAATGAGATACCTACAAATATCCCATTATTTCCACAAAGAGGTAGTATGAAAGAGTAAAAGAGCATTCGTCCTGAGTCAAGGCTCCGGGGTTACTAGTACCTGGTTAGATTCTATTTTAAATTAGTCTTTAAGGCCTCCAGATCTCTCTCTCTCTCTCTCTTTTTTACTATATATAATTAGATAAATTTCAGAGGACACTTCCAGCCCAAAATCTATGAGACTAGGTCCAAAAAATTCTTAGTTTTGGCTATAGATGGAGCTATACTGGAATGATTCTTATTTTTGACAACATTCAAGAGACTTCCAGAGACCAGAGCCTATGCGCTGTCCATGTACCAACTGGGTTCAGAGGCTCTTTGGACCTGCAACTCCTACTCTACAGCTCAATGGACTCGCCCAGGACACCTAGTGGGGAGATGATGATCGACGACCTCTATCCTGGGGAATGGAGAGAGCCTGCAGCTGCAGGCAGATCAACTCTTCCATTGTATCCACGGGATATAAGCTTCCCCTCACTTGGTGGTGGAGGGTTCATTACCATCCCAGACTCCCTGGGATTGGGGGAAGAACTATGGACTAGAATGGACTTGTTGGTGTCCTGTTATAGACTTGTGATACATGCAATGGAAGAAGTTACAAAATTATGTGGAGCCAGGGTCACTGGACACTTTGAGGGCAGGGAGAGCGAAGGGCAATTGTAATATGGGGTTTTTTTGGGGACTTGGGAATTGTCATGGGTGATGTTGCAATAGAGGATATAGGCCATTTTATATCATCATGTATCATGCAGAACTGTATGGGAGAGAGGGTGGTCTGCAGTCTGAACTGTGGTCCATGCTTGATGGCAAAGCCCCAAAATGTAAATATCTATCACAGGCGTTGTGCCACACTGATGAAGGATGTATGTGTGGGAGGTTGTGGGAGGTGTGGGAGGGTGGCATATGGGTACTCCTAAAAATTCTGTGTAACATTTATGTAATCAATGTATCCTAAAAAAAAATATATATATATATATATATATATATATAAAAGAAAAAAAAAAGAAAGAGACAATAGCACAATACAGCCCACAATTTATCTGACCATTTCTCTTACAGATAACATTCCTGTTATTTAGAGAAAAAAGCCATGAATTGAATTTGAATCCTGAACCTGGAAAACTGAAATTTTGTGTTAGTTTCCTTAACAAAAAATTAGGGCATAATCTTACTTTGGGTACCAAATGAAATTATAGATGTAAAATAATTTACCACAATTACTGGTTCATAGTAGGCATTTAATAGATGGGATGTGTCTTTGTCTCTACTCTTTCCCCATTTCCCTCTCCTCCCTAAGTACAAATACAATGGTTTGTTGTTCTTGTTCTCCTTGACTTCCATAGCATTTGGCCCCACTGACCACCCTCCTCTTTCTGAAAATCTCATTGTCTCTCTGCCATGAACATAATCTTTTCTATTTCTTTGAATACCCCTTTTTGGCCTCTTTTGTTGGTTCTCTGTACCTGTTAAAATTTATTACCATTATCTTCATTGAAGGCATGTTTTGGTCCTTCTACAAAGTATGGAAATTTATCTTCTCTTCCTCACCTCACTTCCTCGAGGTAATTTCCTTCTTTGGTAATGCTTTTCCAATCCACCTTTTCCTTTTCAATCCTACTTCCATCAGGAATCCACTATATCATATTTGGTTCCTTACAATAGCTTTCTGATTTAGCTCCCTTCCTTTCCTTCCTTCCAATCTGCTCTGCATAATTACCAGATTAGTCTTGTAGTCACTTTCAACATCCTCTACTCAGAAACCTTCAATGGCCTCCAATACCTTAAAAAAAAATTCCAAACTCTTTATCTTGGCTTTCAAGAACATTTCACAGCCTGATGTAATGTGTCATCTAGCCTTATCTCTGTATGTTGCTTCTATCTTCATGAGATTAATCTGTTTTGTACTTTTTCAAGCATGTCATGTGCATCCCCAAATCTGTACACTCTTGCTGTCTACATTTTCCTCCTCTGAAAGTGCCTTCCCTCTGTCAATCTAGTTACATGAAGACCATCTCTCCAACGACTACTTTGTCCTTATTTAATGTCACTGTTATTTTCTTTGAACTCATACAAATTATTTATATAGTACATTTTAACAGCCAGATCATGAGTCTGGTATGTAGGTATGTATATCTACATATACATCTTTATCTGCCTAACGTGCTTCATGTACTTTTTAAAATGTGTACTATGTTTTCTCTCCCCAACTACAGTGAAAACTTCTTATAGGAAGGTATCACATAGTATGCATTTTGCCCTCTATAGCCAATAGTATAGTATTATCCAAATTGTTTACTCCATCAATATTTGAAAATGGTTGTTGGAAAGATGAGTTTTTGAGGATTTACATGTGAATTAAAGACATGATTTTTTTAAGTGAAAAACTGGTCAAATAGTAGAGGCAGTAAAATTTTTTCATAAAGCAGCCCTTACAGTTCTCCCAAATTCTCTTTTATATATATATATGAAAACACCTCAGCTTATGCTTAAGACTCAGATGGTGACAGAAATTTGCTGGCTTAAGTTATTTTCTAAAAAGTGGTTTTATTACCATTTATGTCAAACTGTAGCTCATAAAAATAAAATAAAAGCCTATGTCTCTGGGAGTGGATGTGGCTCAAGGAGTTGAGCTCCCACCTCCCATATGCAAGGTCCCAGGTACCTCCTAATGAAACAAAAATAAACAACAAGCAAAACAAACAAAAAACCAACTCAGGGAAGCCAATATAGCTCAGTGGTTGAGTGCTGGCTTCCCACACACGAGGTCCTGGGTTCAGTCCCTGGGCCCCAATACCTCAAACAAACAAATAACAAACAAACAAAAAACAACCTATGTCTCTATTGTGTCCCAATTTCCATGAATTCTTTGTCTTACTGAACTGAATGGCGATAGACTAGAAGTCATCTGATTCCATGTCTATTCAATTTCAAACAGGTTCCAAATGACAGTATGTTGCCTTCGAAGCTCAGAAAAGGTGCTCTAATTCTTTACAGCTTTATCTGATTAGAGTAACAGACAGAAAAGGAATAAATTACTGACATGATGGTAGGTGGACTCATAATTTCTACCATTTTGTGTGTGTGTGTGTGATTTAAAAGCATTACACTTTTTTTCACTTAAATGTGGTAAACTAGGATATTAAAAGAGGCTGCAGTGTAGACAAGTTTGGGAATTTAGATATCCACTGTTGAAATTAAAACTGATAAATAAATGGGCATGCAAGATGGTTATTTTAATCCAAGTTCTCTAGTTAGCCAACTCCTAGCTGCTGTGCTCTTAAAGTACATTAGTACTTCAAGGAAAGCAAATCTGTAGAAAATCTTCAAATCTACTATTGGCCAGTAGCTTTAAATCAGTTAACCCACTTCAGCACACTGACAGTTACCTCCAAAATTCATTCTTCCCTTCTTCCATCGTAGTAGTTTGTTTTTCTTTTAAGATTTATTTATTTATTTATTAACTTTATCCATTTTAAACCCTCCTCCCCCCATTTTTGCTGTTTCTGTGTCCATTTGCTGGGCAATTCTCTGTGTCTGTTTCTTGCCCTCTCTTCTCATCTTTCTCCTCCTGTCTTCACCAGAATTCAATCCCGGGAATCTACAATGTGGGAGAGGGGCGTTCTGCAACCTGCACCACTTTAGTTCCTGTTTTTTCAGTGCATCTCATCTTGGCTCTCCCTTGTGTCACTCTCCTGTTACGTCAGCACCTTGCCGCGTGGCTTGGCAGGGCCTGGTACGCCCACATGCAGGACCTGGGGGTGCACCTGAGCACAGGGCCTAGGGGCTCACCCATGTGCCGGGCCTGGCAGCCTGCGTGCCTTCTGTATTTTTCTTTATTTTACTGGGAGGTCCCAGGGATCAAACCCAGGTCCCTCCATATGGGAGACGGATGCCCAACCATTTGAGCCACATCCACCCCCCGGTAATAAGAGTTTTAACCTCTCTTGTAGTTAGGTGTGGCCATTAGACTAAGTTCTTGCCAGTGGATGGGGGTCAGAAGTGATATGAGCAACTTCTAAGTCATATGCCTGAAAGGAAGTTGTTGCCTTCCACTTCCCTCCTTCCCATAGGCTGGAAAGCAGATGCAGTGGTGACCCAAATTCAACAAAGCAGATAAAGACAAACCCCTAATGGATGGCAGGACAACAATATGGAAGAAACCTAGGTCCTCGAATTACAGCGTGGAGCAAAGCTGTTCCAAGAGCCTGGACCTCACCTCTAGGCTTCTATGTGGGAGAGAAATAATCTTAAATTATTTGGGTCTCTTTATTTTAGCAGCTTAGCATCTACTTTAATTCACCTGCCAAATGTTTTATTATGCCATATGTCTTAGTTTGCCAAAGGGCTGCCAATGCAAAGTTCCAGCAATGGGTTGGCTTTATAATGGAAAATTTACTAGGGGCAAAAGATTACAATTCTGAGGCCATTAATATCCAAATCGAGGCACCATCAGAGATGC
>PVKH010004469.1:0-23329 GCA_004027955.1 Chaetophractus vellerosus
AGAGGAACCTGGAAGCCTGAACCCTGGAGACGTCGGCAGCCATCTTCCCCCAACACGTGGACTCTGGTATGGGAAGGAATTTATGCTTTGTGGCCTGGTAACTGTAAGCTTCTACCCCAAATAAATACCCTTTATAAAGACCGACCAATCTTTGGTATATTTCAAAAGGCACACCTTTGGCTGACCAAAACAGTTGTGATGTATAAGTATTTTGATATGCTGTTGGATTCTATTTGTACGTATTTTGTTGAGATTTTTGCATCTATGTTCATTAGAGAGATTGGTCTGTAATTTTCTTTTCTTGTAGGATTTTCATCTGGCTTTGATATTAGGGTGATGTTGGCTTCATAAAATGTGTTGGGTAATTTTCTCTCCTCTTCAATTTTTTGCAAGAGTTTAAACAGAATTGGTGTTAATTCTCCTTGAAATATTTGGTAGACTTCACCTGTGAAGCTATCTGGTCTTGGACTTTTCTTTGTTAGGAGATTTTTGATGACAGGTCAATCCCTTTAAATGTGCTTGGTTTGTTGAGTTCTTATATTTCTTGTAGCATCAGTAGGTTGTTTGTGCATTTCTAGGAATTTGTCTGTTTCATCTAAGTTGTCTAGTTTGTTGGCATACAGTTTCTTATAATATTTTCTTGTGACATTTTTTATTTCTGGTATAATACCCACTTGATCATGGTGAGTCATTCTTTTAATGTATTGTTGGATTCGATTAGCAAGTATTTTATTGAGGATTTTTTCATCTGTATTCATTAGGGAAATGGGTCTGTAATTTTCTTTTTTCATAATATCTTTATCTGGCCTTGGTATTAAGATGATATTGGCTTCTTAGAATGAGTTTGGTAGTGTTCCTTCCTGTTCAGTTTTTTGGAAGAGCTTGAGTAAGATTAAATCTTCTTTGAGTGCTTGGTAGAACTCACCTGTGAAACTGTCTGGTCCTGGGCTTTTCATTTTGGGGAGCTGTTTGATAACTGTTTCAATCTCTTTACTTGTGATTGGTTTGTTGAGACTTCTATTTCTTCCAGGTTCAGTATAGGTTGTTCGTATGTTCCTAGGAATTTTTCCATTTTGTCTACATTGTCTAGTTTTTTGTCATGAAGTTGTTCATAGTATCCTCTTATGATCTCTCATTTCTGTGGGGTCAGTAGTAATGTTCCCATTATCATTTTTTATTTAATTTATTTGCATCTTCTCTCCTTTTTTCTTAGTCAGACTAGCTAAGCGTTTGTCGATTTTATCTATCTTCTCAAAGAACCAACTTTTGGTTTTGTTAATTCTTTGTTGTTTTTTTGTTCTCAATTTCATTTATTTATGTTCTGATCTTTGTTATTTCATTCCTTCTACTTGCTTTGGGATTAGTTTGCTTTCTTTTTCTAGTTCCTCCAGATGTGTAGTTAGGTCATTGATTTTAGCTCTTTCTTCTTTTTTTAATGTAAGCATTGAGGGCTATAAATTTCCCTCTCAGCTTTCACTGCCTCCCATAGTTTCTGATATGTTGTGTTCTCATTGTCATTTGTCTCAAGATATTTATTGATTTCTCTTGAAATTTCTTCTTTGATCCACTAATTATTTAGGAGTGTGTTGTTTAATCTTCATATATGTATGAATTTTCCATTTTTCTGCCTCTTGTTGATTTCCAACTTTATTCCATTATGATCGGAAAAAGTGCTTTGTATAATTTCGATCTTGTTGAATTTATTAAGATCAGCTTCAGACCCCACATATGGTCTATCCTGGAGAAAGATCCATGAGCACTTGAAAAGAATGTATATCTTGCTCTTTTGGGGTGCAATGTTCTGTATTTGTCTATTAGGTTTAGTCCATTTATCATATTACTCAAGGTCTTTCTTTATTGATCCTCTGCCCAGATGTTTTATCCAGTGATGAGAGTGGTGTATTGACGTCTGCAACTATTATTGTACAGATTGCTCTTTCTCCCTTCAGTTTTGCCAGTGTTTGCCTCATGTATCTTGGGGCATTTTGGTTAGGTGCACATACATTTATGATTGTTATTTCTTCCTGGAGAATCATACCTTTTATTAATATGTAACGTCCTTCCTTGTCTCCAATAACAGTTTTGCTTTTAAAGTATATTTCATCCGATATAAATATAGCTAGCCCAGGTCTTTTTTGGTTACTGCATGCATGGAATATCTTTTTCAAACCTTTCACTTTCAGTCTATTGGTATCCTTGGGTCTAAGGTGAGTCTCTTGCAGACAGCATATATATGGTTCATATACTCTTATCCATTCCGCCAGTCTGTGTCTTTTGATTGGGGAGTTTAAGCCATTAATATGCAATGTTATTACTGTAAAGGCAGTTCTTATTTCATCCATTTTGACTTTTGGGTTTTATCTGTCATTTTATTTTCACTACTCTTTTGATACTTTTAGTTATTGTTACTTATACAATCATCTTTTCCTAGCCTTCCTCTCCTGTCTTTTCTTTTCAGGTTGTAACACTCCCTTTAGTATTTCCTCCAAAGCCAGCCTTTTTGTTATAAACTCTCTCAGTTTCTGTTTACCTGTGAATATTCTAAACTTGCCCTTATTTTATTTTTATTTTTTTAAAGATTTATTTATTTTATTACATATCTCCCCTTCCCCCTGCTACAGCGACGTGCCAAGAGTGGTCACTGCGCAGGCGCGGCTTTCCCCGCTTGTGGGTGGTCTCTGCATCCTTCACGGCCGGCTTTTAGTTCGCGGGTGGCTGGCTGTGCTCCATCCGCGGGCGACCTGCCCTGCCCGTGGCGGCTCTTGCCATGTCCGTGGCCGCTTCTTGCCCTGCCCACGGCGGCTCCGGCCCGCCCATGGCGGCTTGCCATTCTCAAGGTGGTCTGCCTGCTAGGAGAGGTCCCCGGGAATCGGACCAGGGGCCTCCCATGTGGTATGCCGGTGTCCTATCCACTGGGCTATCGAGCCGGCCCCATGCCCTTATTTTTTGAAAGATAATCTTGCTGGATATAAAATTCTTGGCTGGCAGTTTTTCTCTTACAGTATCTTAAACATATCATGCCACTATCTTCTTGTCTCCATGAATTCTGATAAGAAATCAACACTTGATCTTATTGGGTATCCCTTATATGTTATGCATTGCTTTCCTCTTGCTGCTTTGAGAATTCTTTCTTTGTCTTTGGCATTTGACATTCTGATTAGTATGTGCCTTGGAGTTGCTCTATTTGGATTTATTCTGGTGGGAGTACGATGTGCTTCTTGGACATGGATATCTATGTCCTTCAATAGAGTTGGGAAAATTTCCACCATTATTTCTTCAGATATTCCTTCTGCCCCCTTTCTCTTCTCTTCTCCTTCTGGGACACCCATGACACATAGGTTTGCATGTCTTTTGCTGTCATTTAGTTCCCTGAGACCCTGTTCAATTTTTCCATTTTTTTTCATCATCTGTTCTCTTGTATGTGTACTTTCAGAGGCCATGTCTTCAAGCTCACTGATCCTTTCCTCTCCCTCCTCAAATCTGCTGTTATTTATCTCCAGTGTATTTTTAATTTCATTTATTGCACCTGTCATTCCCATAAAATATGCTATTTTTTTAATGTATGCTTTCAAATTCTTCTTTGTGCTTACCCAGTGTTGTCTTAATGTCCTTAAACTCTTTAGCCATCTCGTTGAATTTATTAAGATTTTTTTTTTGAACATCTATGATTAGTTGTCTCAAATCCTTTATGTCATCTGCAGGCTTATCTTGTTCCTTTAACTGGGCTATATCTTCCTGTTTCTTGGTAAGGGTTGTAGTTTTTTTGTTGGTGTCTTGGCCTCTGGCTTACTAGATGTATTTATTCTGGGTGCAATTTCTCCCTTCAGTTTAGGGCCTTCTTGTTTTTTCTTCCTTGCTGGTTGTGTAGTAGGTGCCAAGAATGTAGTTGGTGCTGTAAGCTATGGAGGCTGAAGCTGCCCGTATTGTCCCAGGAATTGATGAAGCTTCTCCCACCTTTCTCCTCTGCCAGGGGTAGGGACAGAGCTGCCACCATGTGTAATAATCCAAGTTGTGCAGGACAAGACTTGTGTAGTTGCCTGGAGAGACTGATGAAGCTTCACACTTCTTTCTCTGCTATGGGCTGGGGATGGAGCAATTGTGGGCAGAAATATATGCCGTATGGGTCCAAAATGACCACAGTTGCCCACTTAAACTGACACAGCACTTGCCCCACCCCCCCGCGGGGGTTGGGGACAGACCGTCTGGAGTGCCCAACTGTCTAATCTGTGTGGGCTGAATATGCCTGCAGTTGCCCTGAGAGGCTGAAGGAGTACTGTCCCTTCTGCCCTTTAGGGAGTGGGAAAGGAATCACCGATACCCAACATTTCAGTCCCAGTAAGTTGGAAGTACCTGCCTTTGCCTGGAGAGGCTGAGGAAACACCAGTCCCCTCCTATCCTATTAGGGCATGGGCCTGGATCCACAAGCACCCAACAATTCAGTCCCTGTAGACTGAAAGTACCCACTGTTGCCTGGAGAGGCTGTGGAGACACCAGCCCCCTCCTTTCCTATTGGGGGATAGGGAAAGCACATGCAGTTACCCAGAGAGGCTGGGCAAACACAGTCCCTCTTGTGTCCTTTTGGGGGTGGGGATGGAGCCACAGGTGCCCAACGATAGGATTTATGCAGGCCAAAAGCACCTGCAGTTACCCTGAGAGACTGAGGGAACACCAGCCCCCTCCTATCCTATGGGGAGGGGCGGGGAGGGCAGAGGTGGAGATGGACTCGAAGGCGCTAAGTAAACCAGTTCCCATGGGCTGAAAATGCCTGCAGTTGCTGGGAGAGACCAAGGAAACCCAGCTCCTCTCCTATTCTATTGGGGTGTGGGAATGCAGCCCCCGGTGTCTGACTATTCAGTCTGCGCTGTCTGAAAGGACCTGCAGTTGCCTTGAGAGGCTGGTACAGGACCTGCCAGCTTCCTCCCCGCTGGAGGTGGGGCTGGAGCCTAGGCTAGGGCTGCAGTCCAATCTTGGTGGAAAGAAGCCAGTCCCTAACTTCAATGTTATTTTCAGTCATCCTGGCTTCCTCTCATGCTGGGGGCAGGTCAAAATGGTGACTACCGGCATCTTTCCAACTTGGACAGTTTCAAACCCTAGCTGTTCCTAGGATTATACTTTAGCCAGCTGAGTCTACCAATCAGTAGCTGAAGTCAATGGACAGCCGTCTCTTCCTCCCCCATTTATGGGAAATGGAGCTTCTAACTCCAGCCATGGAATAGCTCCTGAGGCGGCTTGTGCCGCTAGAGTAGGATGGGCACTGGCCCCTGCAGCGTGGCTTGCAGTTTCCCAGAGAGGTTGTGCAGGTCCCCCCAGCTTCCTCCCTGCCAGAGGTGGGGCTGGAGTTTAGGCTAGAGCTGCAATTTGATCTGGGTGGAAAGAAAGCTGGTCCCTACCAGCACTGTGATTTTCAATCAGCCCCACTTCCCCTCATGCCAGGGGTGGAGTTAAAATGGCGGCTACTGGCCTCTTTCTTACATGGACACGTTTAAACTTTAGCTGTTCTTAGGTTTATACTTTAGCCTGCTGGATTTACTAATCAGTAGCTGAAGTCAGTGCCACACCGTGTCTTCCTCTCCTGTTTTTGGGAAATGGAGTTTCCAACTCTGGCCACGGAATAGCTCCTGAGATGGCTTGTGCTGCAGACACCGGCCTCTGCAGCATGGAGTGCTGTACTCATGAATCTTCTTTGGAGATGGACACTCTCCTCCTTTCATACTTTCAGGATGTTGCGTGATACTCTTCAGGTCTCCTGGGTCCCCCAAACATGAGCTTTAGATAGCTCTGGGTGATTACTAACTGCCCTGTAGGATAAACGGACTCTTGGAGCTTCTTACTCTGCCACCATCTTGTTTTTTGTTTTTGTTTTTTCAGAAGGCTCTGGGAACTGAACCCGGACCTTCCATGTGGGAGGCGGGCACTCAACCGCTTGAGCCACACCCGCTCCCCTGTATCTCATAAATTTTGATAAGTTGTGTTCTCATTTTCATTCGTCTCAATATAATTACTGATTTCACATGCAATTTTTTCTTTGACCCACTGATTATTTAGGAGTGTGTTGTTTAGCTTCCACACATTTGCGAGCTTACCTCCTTCCTGTCTTTTATTGATTTCCAGTTTCATTCCATTATAATCTGAGAAGGTGCTTTGTGTAATTTCAGTCATTTCATATTTATTGAGCCCTGCATTGTGACCTAACATGGTCGAGAAAGATCCACGTGCACTTGAGAAGAATGTATAAACTGCTGAGTTTGGGTGCAGTGTTGTGTGTATGTTAAGTCTAACTATCATATTGTTCAAGTTCTCTTTTTCCTTGTTATCTTCTATCTAGTTGTTCTATGTAATGATATGAGTGTGTGTTGATGTCTCCAGTGTTTATTTTAGAGAGTCTGTTTCTCCCTTTAGTTTTGCCAGAGTTTGTCTCATGTATTTTGTCTCATGTATAAATAATGTCAATGCATTATTTACTTCCACTATTTTATTCTTTGGTTTCCATATGTCATATCATATTTTCATCTGTGTTTTTACTCATTTTGTTATCCTTTCTGCTAGTCTTTCTTCTATACTATCCTCAAAGTTTCTCTCTCCTGTCATTTTCTTTCAGACTCTAAGGCTTCCTTTAATATTTCCTTCAAAGGGGGATTCTTTTTTTTAAATAAACTCTCTTAGTTTTTTTTGGTGAATATTTTAAACTCAACTTCATATTTGGAGTACAATTTTCTGGATAAAGAATTCTCAGCTGGTAGTTTTTCTCTTTCTGTATCCTAATTGTATCATACCACTTTCTCCCCTTCATGGTTTCTGGTGAGAAATCCACGGTAAGTTTTACTGGGTGTCCCTTGTACGTGAAGGTTTGCTTCTCCCTTGCTCTTCTCAGAATTTTCTCTTTGTCTTTGACGTTTGGCATTCTGAGTAGTACGTGTCTTAGGGTAAGTCTGTTCAGATTCATTCTGATTGGGGTATGCTGCGCTTCTTGGACACGTAAGTTCATTTCTTTAGTGAGAATTGGGAAATTTTCAGCTATTGTTTCTTCAAGTACTCTTTCTTCCCCTTTTCTCTTCTGTTCTCCTTTTGGAACTCCCATGACATGTTATGTTGTATCACTTTTTCTTTCTTCTATCATTTTAAGTCTGTATCAGTTTTTCTTTCTTCTATCATTTGAAGCCTGCTGTTGTATGCCTCTAATGTTTTTTTTTTTTTAAATCTCACCTATTGTGTCTTTCATTCCCGTGAGCTCTGTTACTTTTCTCTTCAGGTTTTCAATTTTTTTTTTGTGCTTGCTCAATATCTTGTTGATGTCGTTTATCTCTTTAGCCATATTGTCTTTCAACTTATTAATTTGGTTTTGGAAATTTGTGTACATCTCCTTAATTAGTTGTCTCAAATCCTGAATCTTTTCTGGGTTTTTGATATATTCCTTTTCTTGGGCCATGTCTTCTACTTTCTTAGTATGGCTCATAGTGTTTTGCTAATATCTACACATCTGATCAGGATGGTGAGTTTACTCAGAAGTTCAATTTCTCTCTCTTTCATAGGGATTTAGTGGCAGAAGGCTGTTGTTACTGCTGTTCTTTGATTCTTGGTTCAAGTTGGGTCTTTAGGATTGTTCCTGTCAGTTGCTCAAAACTGGGCTCTGGACCCAGCAATGGATTGCAAACCGCTTCCTAGGGCCTTGGGTGGGGGGAGGCTATAAAGGCTGAAAAAAGCCTCTCTTGCTTATTTGCTTTTAATTTCCTCATGTGCAGTTCCTTGGTGTGCCAGAAGATGGCACTCTTTGGCAGCCCTCTCAGTTCAATGACTTGTCAGAGTGTGCTGCAACAGGGACTGGATTAATGTTATATATATTCCCGCCTGTAGGCTAAGAGCCTTGTAATTAAAACTTTCTCAGAAGGCAAAAGCCACCGTGGGTGGGGCAGAGCCGCCATGGGCAAGGCAAAAGCTGCCACATGCAGGGCAAAGCCACCACGGGTAGAGCGGAGCCGCCTGTGAGCAGAGTGGAGCCGCCCGCAGGCAGGGCAGAGCCACCCGCAAGCGGGGCAGGCCGCCCACGAGTGGGCAAGGCCACTGCTCACCGGTGAAGCTGACTTGGCACGTCACCGCAGCGGGTGGGGGAGGGGGGAGACAAAAAAAAAAAAGGCAGAAAATAAAAAATAAATCTTAAAAAAAACCACAACAAAACAAAAAAACTTTCTCAGAGACAGTTTGATCTTTGCTTGTAGCCTCCTCCCTTTTCCTGGGTAGGAATTAATTCTACTCCCCTCTGAGTCCTCAACAGCCAGTCCTGGTTAGTAGAGAGGGAGATTGAAAGGGTTGGATCTCTTTAGTCCCAGATCTTTTTAGTCCAGAGCCAGCTCCCAAGACAAACAATAGCGTGGCGCCTCCAGGCCTGGAAGGGCTGGTGGGATACAGCAGACCAAATTTGTGGGTCAGTAGCTGAGTCAGCTTTAGACTGTGTTCCTCTCTCTCTGACTTTTCCTGGGAGGTGGATCCCTGGGTCCCACTTTGTAGCTGTTGGACTCAAGGCCCAAGAATTCAAAAGTATCTATAGTGT
Source organism: Chaetophractus vellerosus (assembly GCA_004027955.1). Taxonomy (NCBI): domain Eukaryota; kingdom Metazoa; phylum Chordata; class Mammalia; order Cingulata; family Chlamyphoridae; genus Chaetophractus; species Chaetophractus vellerosus. The sequence goes on from PVKH010004469.1 coordinate 8,546, forward strand.
GGGGGAGCTGCTGGCAGTAGCAGTTTCTCCTTTTTACTCACAGTTTTGCCTTTGCTATTCTTATCCTCTCTCTCTCTCCTGGGCATTGTCCAGTCCTACCCTGGTGTCCTAAACCTTAGAAATTTTTTTTCCAGGGCATTTCTGCCTGTCCTGCAGCTGTTTTCTGAGAGAGAAGAGAGTCCCTTCCATGTCTCGGGAATTTTTTTTTTTTTTTTTTTTCAGTTATTGTGGTGTTCACTTCCAGTATTTGTCTTTTTTGTTTTTTTTTTCCTCTCTCTCTCTGTGTGGAAACTCATTTTGTTCATATAGTGTTCCCAACATCCTTTAGTTCTTTGTCCATGTTTTCTTTTAGCTCCTTGAGCATATGTAAGGCCATTTAAAAAATATCTTTGTGTGGTATGTCAAAGCCTGATCTTTGTTGATGATTTCTGATATTTCATCTTGTGTCTTTGGATGGATTATTGTTTCTAGTTACTTTGCATGCCTTGTAATGTTTTGTTGCATACTAGACATTTTGATATCTTAATGTGTTAACTTGGAATTTAGTCCCTGAAGACTTAAGTCCTTTGGTTTGCAACCAGCTAGTGTTAGGAGGGAGATTTCCTTGAATGCCAGGAACTAAAAACCACAACCAAAAATAGCCAATAAACATAAAACATCTTTCACTGTTTTTGCAGATTGGCTTTGTGTTGGCTTGTGCTTTTGTTTAGAATTTAGCCATCTTAAGAAAGAATCTGAAGAAGAACCTGAGGCAAAAGCATGAGGACCTCTCTGGCCTTTTCTGAACATGTGTCTTGTCCTGGATATATGCTTGAGGCTTTAGAAATTCCCTGTTTACTTGCATATGAATGTCCCCCTATCTCCTAGGAAATGGTCTGTTCTCCTAGACCTGGGTACTTTATTGTATGTCTTAAAGCCAGTGATCCTTTGTCTCAGGCCACTGTGAATTGTTTGCTTCTTATACTGATTTACCTTCTTCAGGAGCTGTTTTTGTATGCAGGGCAAGTTCTGGGATGGCAAGTCATTGATGGGTATCCTGGTTCAGTCCTTCAGGCTGTTACCAGACAGATTGGTACAGACATGTATGCTCTCCAGTATGTACATAGAAGTTACTCTGCTCTCTCTGGAATTGGGACCAGGGACCTGCATGAGAGCATAGTTTGGCTCTGCACCAAGCCAGGTAGGGGTGGGAAAAGGGTCACCAGTGGTACCATGAGATTTTCCTACTGTTTTTAAATTGTGTTTCTTGATTTGGTGCTCCAAACCTTGAACTGTTTTTTTGTTTGCTTGTTTTTGTTGTTTTGTTGTTTTGTTTTGTTTTGAGCTCTAAGAAAGATGGTTCTGGTTTTGCATATTTTTGCTTGTTGTTTAAAAATTCTGTGGGTGGACAGAACCATGGAGCCTTTTATTCTGCCATCTTGGCGGTGTTACTCCTACTCGATTGATTTTTAAAGATGAAACTTTAAAAGCGAGAAAAAATTTGAACATTAATGACATGAGAAATTAAAAGTATATGAAAGTAACCTTAAAATATATTCCATAAGGTAGAAAATTTAAATCATTATAAATTAAGAAATGAATAATGAAATCTCTTAAACAAATGATAAGCTCCAGTAAGAGAAAGGAAATGACTTTTGGTGAGTACTGAAACAAATGTTTAAATATAATAAAAGTTGTGGAGAAGTTGGATATCAGATCTATAACAAGTATTTTGGAGTACATCTGGCTTTTCCAGTAAACACATTAAACATTTTTCGTTTGGATGTCAGGCATTTGCTTCTGGATAATTCACTCTCTTTACTTACTTGTTCTCATATCCTTCTTAGAGAATTGCATTCTAGATAAAGCCCTCTCCCTGTGGAAAATGGGCATTTAAAAAATTTTGTACTTAATTTAGCTGAGCTAAAGGATTCCCCACATAGCTTAACCAGCTGTCTGTGCAGAAGCTTTTTGGGAAACTTTCCAGTTGCTCTAAACAATGCCACATTATTACAAGAGGACTGTTAATTACTTTAAAAAATTGAAAGTGAATCCAAATTTTTATAGTAAGAGAGAAAAAAGCTTTTATAGGAATAGAAGTTGAGAAAAATGAAAGTTTAGATTTAGTTGCAACTATGCGCTAATTCTTAGCATCAGAAAAAACTGATTTGTTTTGTATGTTTTTTAAATGATAAAAGTGATCTGTACTGTAATGTAGCATCCTATCTTGGGTCAGAGTTTTTTTGTTAATTGTTTTTTATTAGAGAAGTTGTGGGCGTTCAGAACAATCATGCATAAAATACAGGATTCCCATATACTACCCCTTCCCCCACCACCTTGCATTTTGTGGAACATTTGTTACAATGGATAATAGCACTTTTTTGTAATTATATATTTTTTTAACTGTAGTTACCTTTGTTACAGTTGATGAAAGATTATTCAAATAGCACTGTTAACTATCATCCATAGTTTATATTAAGTGTATTTTCCCCCATATTGCCCCCTATTATTAACACCTTGTATTAGTGTCATACATTTGTTGTAATTAATGAAAGAACATTCTTATACTTGTACTATTAACTGTAGTCCATTGCCTACAAGAGGGTTCACTGTGTAGTACAGTCTTATGTTTTATCTTTTAACTTTTATTCTTGTAACATATATGATTTAAAGTTTCCCCTTTAAACCAATCAGGGTTGTTAGTATAGTCACAAAAATATGCTACCATCACCACCATTCATTTCCAAACCTTTGGAATCAAGCTAAATAGAAATTCTGTACAAATTAAGCATTAACTCCCCATTCTCTGACCTCAATATGTCTCCTGGTAACCTGTATTCTAGATTCCAACACTGTGAGTTTTCTTATTATAATTAGTTCATATCAGTGAAATCACACAGTATTTGTCACTCAGCATAATGTCCTCAAGGTTCATCCATGTTTTTGCGTGCATCAGAACTTCATTCCTTTTTATGGCTGAATAATATTCCATTGTGTGTGTGTGTGTGTGTGTGTGTGTGTGTATACTGCCTTTTGGTTACCCATTCATGGGTTAATGGACTGTTGAGTTGTTTGGCAATTGTGAATAATGCTGCTATGAACATGAGTGTGCAATTATCTGAGTCCCTGCTTTCAATTCTGGTTATATACCTAGTAGCAGGATTGCTGGGTCATTACTTAGCTCTTTATTTAGCTTCCTGAGGAACTTCCAAACCATCTTCCACAGTGGCTGCACAATTCTGCATTCCAACCAGCAATGAATGATTGTTCCTATTTTTCCACATCCTCTCCAACACTTGTTGTTTTCTTTTCTTTTCTTTTTTTTTAATAGTAGCCATTCTAGTGGGAATGAAATGATATCTCATTGTGGTTTTGATGTGCATTTTCCTAATAGCTAGTGATGTTGAGCATATTTTCATGTGCTTTTCAGCCATTGTGCAAATTAAGCTTTTGGAGAAATGTCTATTCAAGTCTTCTACCCATTTTTAAATTGAGTTTTTTGTCTTAATTTTGGTAAATTGTAGAATTTCTTTATGTATTCTGGATATTAACCCTTACTGGATATATGGTTTCCAAATATTTTCTCCCATTGTATAGGTTGTTTTTTTCACTTTCATGTCAAAAGTCTTTTGATGCACCATAGTTTTTAATTTTGAGGAGGTCCCGTTTATCTATTTTTTTCTTCCGTTGCTTGTGCTTTCGGTGTAAAGCTATGCAACCATTTCTCTTTTTTATTTATTTCCTCCTGCTTGCTTTGGAAGTAGTTTGCTTTTCTTCTTCGAGTTCCTCCAGGTGTGCAGTTAGGTCTTCAATTTAAGCACTTTTCTTTTTTAGTTTAAGCATTGAGGGCTATACTTTTCCCTCTCAACACTGCCTTTGTGGCATCCCATAGGTTCTGATATGTTGTGTTCTCGTTTTTATTCGTCTTGAGATATTTCCTGATTTCTCTTGCTATTTCTTCTTTCACCCACTGATTATTTTATGAGTGTGTTAATTTCTATATATTTGTGACTTTTCCCTTCCTCCACCTGTTATTGATTTCCAGCTTTATTCCATTATGATCATAGGAAGTGCTTTGTATAATTTCAGTCATTTTAAATTTATTTACACTTGTCTTGTGACCCAGTATATGGTATATCCTGGGAATGATGTATGTGCACTTGTTTTGGGGTGCAGTGTTCAGTGTATGTCCGTTAGGTCTGGCTCATTTATCATTTTATTCAAGTTCTCTGTTTCCTTATTGATCTTCTGTCTAGATGGTCTGTATATTCAAGAGAGTGGTGTGTTGAAGCCTCCAACTATTATTGTGTCTTAGTTTACCACAGGGTCCGTGATGCAAAGTATAAGAAATGGGTTGACTTTTATAAAGGGGATTTTTTGGTAAAAACTTACAGTTCCGAGGCTGTGAAATGTCCAAATCAAGGCACCATCAGAGATTCATTGTCGCCAAAGAAAGTCATCTGTCAGGCAGTGAAGCAAGATGGTGGGCACTCTGCCTAGGTCTCTACCTTCCCTTCAGGCTCATCATCTCTTGGAGCCCAGCCCCCAGAGCTCAGCTGTGAGCAACCAGGAATAGGGCTTGTCTCTTTCCTGCCTCCTCTCTCCTTTCTTTTTGGGATTCATAAAAATATTTCAAACTGTCACACTCCACCCTCTGAATCCCAAAAAGACATGTTCCTTCAAGATGCAAAATACATTCATTACATCACAATATTTCCAAAACCTTAAATCTTTTCAGTAGCAATGCTAAGTACAAAATTTCATAGAAATCAGTTATAGGCATGCAGTTTTTCTTGGGTCAACACTGCTCTCTGGCTGTAGATCTGTGATACTTGGAAAACAAATTATTTGTTTCCAATACACAAAGTAGGGACAGACACAGGATAAACATTTGCATTACGTAAAGAAAAATTGGAAGGAAAACAGGGATCATGGGCCCAGAAACCTGCCGGGCAAACTCTGTTAGATTTTGCAGTCTGAGAATCACTTCTGGATGATGTCTTCTCCTTGGGGCCTCATGAGGGCCCACCCCTTCCAAGGGCTTGTCTGGCAGCCATCTTCTAAGTTTCACCCTCATCAAACATCTGGGTGGTGGCCAAGCTCTAGACCTCATCCTCCAAGAACACTGGGGTGACATGTACACCTTCCCCAATCTCTGGGGAACAGCCTCAGCCTCCTTAGTACAGTGGGGTGGTGGCAACATTTTCCCTAATGTCTGGCATGCAGGCGTAATCCCTTCAGGGCAGTGAGGTATCACCCTAACTCTCCCTACTCAATGGAACTAGTCAATCTTGGATATTGATATTTCTGTGTTTCTTAAGTTCCTGTCAGTTTTTCCTGAAATATTCTTTCTGCCCCTTTTCCATTTTCTTCCCCTTATATGACACCTATAACATGTATGTTTGTGCATTTCATGTTGTCATTCACCTGAGACACGGTTTCATTTTTTTCCATTCTTTTTTCTTCCAGTTCTCCTTTCTTTTCAAGGTCAGATGCTCTGTCCCTCAGTGCCATAATTCTGCCCTCTGCCAATTCAAATCTGCTGTTACATGCCTCTAATGTATTTTTAATTTTATCCATTATGTCTTTCATTTCCATAAGCTCTGTTAGTTTTGTTTGCAGGCTTTCAAATTGTTCTTTATATTCACCCATTGTCTTCTTAATATCCTTTATCTCTTTAGCCATATTTTCCTTTCACTCCTTGAATTGATTTAGATTTAGGAGATTTGTATGAACATCATTGATTAGTTCTCTTAAATCCTGTGTCTCATCAGGATTTTTTAATTTGATCCTTTGGTTGGGCCATCTCTTCCTGTTTCTTAGTATGGCCTGTAATTTTTTGCTGATGTCTAGGCATCTAATTTATGTTGGTAAATTTACTCTGTCAATTTCCCTCTCTCTTGCCTGCTGGTTTTCTTTCACAGCTCTTCTTTGATTTTTGGTTTTACTTATTCTAAATATTTAATATTTCCCAGCTTAAGTTATCAGAACAGAGCCAGGGACCCTCTATTGGGTCACAGACCAGATTCAAGAGTATCTGGACGTGAGAGACTCTTAAAAAGCTTTTTTTCTTATTGCTGTTTCCCAGCCTGCCAGTAGATGGCTCTCTTCAGTGATCCTTTCCACAGAGGTGTCTCTTTCACTATCCACTTAACTGGTGACTCTGGTCTGGCCAGAGCTGAGATTTAAAATGGGGTCTGCTGGCCAAACTCAACCAGGAGAAACCACTCTCTGCCTTCTGCTGCTCTCTCACTCCTCCCAGGGAGGAACATGTCCATTCCACTTTGTTGGCCACAGTGAGCTATGGGCTTTTCCTAGGCGTAGCCCTCCCTTGGTGTGAAGACCCCCAGAGCAGCTCACTCAGGCAGCTTTTTGCCTTCCCCCCTTGTTTTTATAAGAGACTTGAGCCCTGCCTGCCTACTGCAATGCCATCTTCCCTGAAGTCCTCCTGAGTCAGTTTTGATTGGTTTATTTTTCTCCTTATTTTTGATTGTAGATCTTTAGTCTTCTTTGTATTGCTCATCATTTTTTGTTGGATGCCAGACGTTGTGGTGTTTCCCCTGCTCGATGTTTGTTATTTTTGTTTATTTCTTGAGCTTTATTCTGAGATAAATTATGTTACTTAGAAACAGTTTCTTCATTTTAGGTCTTGCTTTTAAGCTTTGTTATGAAGGACTGGGCCAGCATTTAGTCAGTTAATTTTTCTCTTTTTCTGAGGTTAGATACGTTTTAGTACTCTAATCAATAACCCCTGAAATTTGAGGGTTTTCATTCCAGCTGTTAGCTGTTGCCCAGTGTGAGATTTAGTCACTTTTTCCTTTAATCTTTTTGAGGGGCTTCTTTTCCCCAGCCATTGTTAGGTTCCTCACATGAATGTGCTGAACAATACTCAGTTGCATACTCATTGCAGATATCTGGAGTTCTCTCTCTATGCAACTTCTCTTTCTCCATTACTCAGCCATATGAATTTTAGCCTTGGTTTCTTTGGACTCCCAGTTTCATATTCTCAACTCAGGGATATCACTGGGCTCTGCTTGGAGAACCCAAGCAGAGCCCAGTGGTATCCCTCTCTATGCACAACCTGGAATTTTCTCCAGACAATAAGCTTGTAATTGTAATTGTTAGGCTCACTGCATTTTGTTTTCTTCCTTTCATTGATCACTATCCTTTGTTACCTGATGTTTATTGTCTTCATATATTTTGTCTGCTTTTTTTTTAGTAGTTTCAGGTGGTAGTGTAAATATAATCCTTTACTCTGTCTTAACTGATAGTGGAAAAGTGATTATCAGAATGGGGTCATTTTTGTTATGTAAATGGACTGTACAAAAACCTGGAGCCAAGGATTTCAAGATAGAGACTGGGAAACGATGAGATTAAAATTAGCTCAGAGTAGGAGACAGAAATGTGATCATCAAGTAGAATTGGAAACTCACCAGTCTATATTTGTGAATGAAAAGAAATAAAAAGAAAATTTATTAAGGTAGAAAATTAGTAAATTAGTTGTATCTTAGATTTAGCTTAAGGAAAGGCATTCTGTAGTCAACTAATATTTAATTTGTGAATGGTTGTCCTAGAACACTAGCTTGATTTATGTATGGCGTAACTTATTTCAAGTTTTAATGTTCTAGATTGTAGTTAGTTAGATATTCTTTAGTTTAAAACAAATTTGACAATGGTAAAAGTTCATGTATATTATATTTATCTAAAAGTTAATATATTTAACATTGTCTTTTAAGCATGTGAGGGAAAATGAGAGTTTAGTATACAGTTAGAATGACTAGTAGATAGATGGTGCCATCTAATGGTTAATTTAAAAATCTGTTTAGGAAAGAGCATATGCTGAGCATAGTGGTTATATGCTGATTAAATTTAACACTGAAGTTTTTGGTGCTTTAAATATTCAAGATACAGTTTTTTATTTAAACAAGATAAATGTTTATCTTCATTTCAATTCATATTGTTTTTAAAATTCAACTACATCAGTGGTGATTTTTCATCACATAAAGGATAGATATGCAATTAAAATATTTAAGATTATACTCGATGTAAAATTTGAGTATAAACCCCATTTTCATAAGCAAGTTAAATTGTCAAACCTTTCTGCCATCTTTTTTCAGTTCTTGTTCCATCATCCTGTATGTAGTTATAATTTAGGCCTTGTGGGTCTACAGTTCTGTTGTAAGCAGAATTCATTTTCTTTCATTCCTTCCTCTCTCCTCTCTTCTCCTTCCCCCACTGCTTTGCAGCCAGCTGAGTATCCATATGTGCATGAGTCTTTTCTGGCCTATCTATGCTGTTTTATTGGTTCATTGTCTAACCCTAAGCCAGTATCACTTTGTTTTAATTACTCTAGCTCTAAAATTATTCTTTTCTCCCCCTCCCCCACCCCAGCCCTATCCCTCCATCCTGCTCTATTTTTTTTTTTTTTTTTGCTGTCTGTGTCCATTCACCGTGTGATCTTCTGTGTCTGTTTCTTTTTGTCTTCTCTTCATGTTTTTTTGTTTTTTTGTTTTTTTCTCTCCTCCTAGCTTCGATCCTGGGAACCTCCTATGTAAGGAGAGAGGTACCCTGTTGCTTGTGCCACCTCAGTTCCTGGTTTCTGTCACATCTCGCCTTGACTTTCCCCTGCATCTCTCTTTTGTTGCGTCATCATCATGCTGCGTCGCTCACCGCGTGGACCTGGCACACCTTTACCAGGAGACCCTGGGGATCGAACCCGGGTCCTCCCATATGGTAGACGGAAGTCCAATTGCTTGAGCCACATCTGCTTCCCTCTAAAATTATTCTTGATGTCTGGTAGAGCATTTTCCTCCCTTTTAATTCTGTGCTCATGAAGCAATCTTTTAATGACTATTTCAGCTTTTCAAGTACTCTAATATCAGGAATATAGGTTTCCTGATATGATATTGTGTTTACATTATGTTGTTTGAAGGAGTTTTCTCCAGTGTAAAATTTGAAAGTTGTTTCTATATCCTTTCCCACTCAAATTTGGCTACTGTGTACCAGGACCTAAAAAATGGATTGATCACCTTTGTGCCTAAATTCATTTTCCCCCTCGTATAGGCCCTATGGGCCTTGAAAAATAGACAAGTTTCTAGATTTGTAAAGTCGAGAACAAGACATTGATCAGTTATCACCTAACTCATCAAAAATAATGCTATTCTGGAAAACTGCCTGCTGCCCAGTCATTTGCTGTCAATGCTCTAACTTGCTCCTTTAAACCATTACATTATACTCCTTAGCAGTGTTAGAGTTTTTAAGTAAAATGTCTGTTTCGATTTTTTGAGCATAGATTATAAATTTTTTATGAAACAAAATAATTCCTAATATAATAAAATAAATACTTATTGAGCACTGCCATGTTCTGGGTGCTGGGCACTCTGGAGGGCACTGGCAATGTATTTGACAGTCCCTGACATCAGGAGCTATTAGAGAGGCAGACAAGTAAACTAGCAGTTTTGATCCACAACCTCTAACCCATCCTTAATGACAGAGAATCCTTTCTGGGGGAGGCCACGTCTGAGAAAGTTCCTGAAAGGAAAGAAGAATCTACAATGTCAAGTGAAAAGAGAAGGGAAGCAGAGAAGGGCAGCTTAGTCAAGTATGTGGGAAGACCTGGAGTGTGAAATAGGGGCTTGGAACTGAATGGAAACATTGTAACACTTCAAATAAATCAGCAGCTCTGCCTTAGAAATGACTTTCTTGATATGGGCATGATCAATAATTTATTCTAGACAACTAGTAAAAGTTCTCTCTGTTTTTTAATAGTGATTTTTCAGGGCACTCTGATTCCCTTCTTTTAATTGTAAGATTATTTGCATCTAATATATACACAGGAATTGCTGTAGTATTATATACCTCCATCCCCTGGATATTTTCACCCTAAAAGATGTTAAGAGGGAATAATGTGGTAAACTTGTGATAGACTTTGTCAGTTGTCTTCAGTCACCTGTTAAGCTGAAAAGATAGTGACTTGCCCAAAATTACACTCTAAGAAGTAACAAAGTTAATTGGAATCTAGTTCTCAGAAATATTTTTCTTCCTTTAGCAATGTTTTACTGCTTTGAAACTTTAACTGCTGGGTGGAAAAATACCTTCATGTGCTGAGAAGGACAAGAATGTGGGAAATAATATTCAAGTGATTTAAAGAAGTTTGGTAGCAAAAGAGTAAGAGGCAAGAGGAGTTGACTCACTCTCTTTAAATTAGTAATTATAGCTGTAATAGACCCTGACTTGACCTTTAGGTATTTGTTTACACTAGCATGGACCTAGAACTTTATTTAGAAAAGTTCAGACACCCAGCAGCAGGTGCTCCAAACAACCGCCCCCCCAAAAAAAATTGTGGAATTTAATAGTCTAAAAGTTTCTATAAAGGGAAGGATATTGTATTCTAAACCCTTTGTTTTGTTCTACTATGACTTTCAAACTATTGTTCTTCTAAAATGTACATTAAATAATGCCAAATTCTTATTAATATAAATATTTTTGATTCTTTTTCCTTTATAAATGACAAATGCTTTTTCTATTAGTTTCTTTTTTTATTTGTTCCTTATTATGAAATAGACTCAAATCCAACCTTTGCTTTTTAAAAAAATTTTTCTCGAGCCATTGGATTTGCTATAGAGTTTTTACCTAATTATAATTATCATCTATCACCACTAATTTGTTTCCTTATTTTGAAAATTCTCAGAATTCCTTTATGGATTTGAAATTTCTAAATATTTTTATTACAATAATTTTAGCCATTTGAGACTTGTTTAAAATAAGATCTTTTTAGCCTTTCTCTCAAGCCAGTTGTTAGTCTCAGTCCCCCAAATTTTATATTCCTCTATCCTTTTTTTCTTTTTATATACTTTTTTATTTTTATTTTTTAAAGATACTTAGATGACATAAATGTCACATGAAAAATATAGGGGATTCCCATATGCCCTCTTCCTCTATTCTTTTTTGGTAGCCTGTTTTCATTTTTAATTCTTCCATTTAAACAGCATTTCTGTAGTAAAGTTTATGGATATCATTATAGATCATTATCTAGTTTTTCTAATGTTAACTTTTTGTAGTAAGTTATCTCTCTGATCTGTGTATATTGAAAATTTATATGTCCATCTTTTTACCATTTCTTCTGCAGTATAATTTCATATTTAATATAGGAACATTTTATTTTTGTTTGATGAATTTAATTGTTCTTCTTTGAAGCTTCTTACTGTTTTTAGTTTTATTTTGAAGTTAGAGACCATAGCTGCTTTAAGAAAAATATGGTAGTATAATAGAGGGTTTTTACCACTACAGTGCTGATTTTTATTTGACTTGTATTATATCATTATTTAAAATCCTTTTTTTTTTTTTTTTGCCACATTTTACTGTGGCAAAAACTTTTATCAGTGTTTGGCTCCTGGTGGGGTAGTAACCTTGAAGTTAGCCATGTAGAACTTCATTTTGTTTTGATGTATTGTTTCCTTGATATATTGAGGTCCCATGCCCAAGCTAGTGTTCCTAGGAACTTCTGCAAAATTAATGAACTTATTCTCAATTCCTTCATTCAGATAATTGTCAAAGGTTTTAAATAACACAGTTCTATGGAGTGCTTCTCTTTAAGCAGATTCTAAGTCACTGAGTCTTGTATACAATCTTACATCCTTTTGTGTATTTTCTTTCTGTCTACCTGTCTGTCTGTCATCTTTCTTTCTCAACACTCAGTCACATATGCAACTATTTGTTATGCCCTGACTTCAAGTGGCTGGACCAGAAAGGAGGATATTCAGTTAGGGAGGGAGTGATTCGTTTGTTCTCTTTGACCTTAGCTCTAGTCACTCCTAAGGACAAATGTGACAAACCAGAGAGGAGGACACAAAACAAAAAAGTAAAACTGGCATTGATACTATATGTTCCTAAGAGGTGACTTACGCCCTATGGCCTACAGTGAAGCCTACTGACTCGTGGGGCTTTCAAGTCGTCATCTAGAATCTAGAGCCTATCTTAGTTTGTTGATTAAATTGAAATTTCATTTAGAAGGTATTGTGAAGTTTATTCAAGAAAAGTCAAAATTATGTGGGCTTTCCTTGTCTCCATAACTATTCATTCTTTCACAAAAAGAAATTATCTTGACATGCTTCACTGAGACGTAAAGCTTGCTCCTTGGAGTCACATGTTTTTCTAGGTGGTTGAAAGTTGGTATTTTGATTACTTTAGTAATATTTTCCCATGTAATTATTGTGGTGGTTCTTGAAAAATAATTAGCATTTGGCATTTAATCCACAGTCTATATTTCATTTACTTGGAAGAGGATCATTTGGTAAAGCATGTATGTGGTCTGCTTTATATTCATAAAATCAATAAGTAATCTAAATTTGTTAGGTGATTATGATATAACTCCATGGATTCGATGTTCTCTATAATTGGAAATAGAAGCATTAATGAAGCAAGTAGAGAAAACATTTAAAAAATGAATATAAGGCATTCTAGGGGTGTGTGTGCACGTATACATATACTCTTTGTGTATATGAGACAGCCTGAAATGCAGGCTCCAAAAAGACCCTTTCTTCCAGCTTGTTCACCTGAGGTACCTAGTATGTCAGGCCATCAGCATTTCTTGCCTAGATTACTGTGGAACTTTCTATGCTCTTACCAGTTCTCCTCCACTCCCCTTCTTATTTCTACACTAAAGTAATGTTATCATTTCTGTCCCTAAAGCTGAGTCCTCATTGCCTTCAGCATAAGGTTCAAACTCCTTAGCAACTTTTACAAGTCCTCTGCTGCTTTTCCCCTTGCAAAGCTCTAGCTACTGTTCTTTTCCCTTTATATGCCATTATCTCTTGCCTCTGGGCCTTTTTACCTTAAATTCTCTTTCTTTCTTTTGCTTTGCTCCCTTCCTCTTCCTTCTTCTAGGTTATTCTTATCTCAATTTAGGATTCACTTCCTTCAGGAAGCTTTCTCTGATCTCCCATGTCAGGCTTAGGTGTAGTACTTTATTAGGTCCATGAATTCAGGGGCCACATTTGTTTTGTTCAGAATTGCATTCTTATTCTTAGTATTTATTGAATAAATTAATGTACAATTAGTACTTCTCAGATTTTTCCACTGACAGGAAAGAGAACACTTATTCCCTAGGGGTAGGATGAAGATACCTGCAAAAAGTGTTTGTTTCATTTTTTAAATTTCAGCAAAATATTTTTTATTTTTATCTATTTAAAACCGAAAAGTATCCTAATGAGTTAAATTATATAATATCTCCCTAAATATCCAGTTAAAATGGACACTGCTGAAAGAGGTTTTATGGTACACCACCATATTTTACTTCTCTAAATTTCATCATTCCATTGCTCAGTTGCTCTTTTTGATTGACAAATTCTTTTTTCTGCTGTGTTTCAAACGCTTATTTGGTTTCAAGTGACCCTTAACTTGCAGCACTACTCCCTTATTTTATAAAACATTTCCTATTGAAATTAGGCCCTACTTTAATTTAAAATTTGCATTTACAACATCTAAGGATCAAGACTCAAACTTGATTGGGAATTGAGTTGGGAATGCGAGTGAATAGTCCTTAACATTCAAATTGCTGTATTCTGGTAGGAGCACAATATGATGTGATTTTATCACTAAAGCATGCTGGACTTGTTTATTTAGTGATGATAAGAAAATATGATATGCTGTAAGTTTTAAGGACTTGTGATTGCATGCATATGTACTCAGACCCAATGAATCTATATGCCCTTGAACCATGCAATGTTTTTAGCAAAGTTTTTCAAAACTAAACAGGTCTGGGGGGAAATGTTTTTAGGGTGAGCAAAGAATGATTTAATCACTTTAAGAGGAGAACTAGGGGGGCCGGCTCGATAGCCCAGTGGATAGGGCGCCGGCATACCACATGGGAGACCCTGGGTTCGATTCCCGGGGACCTCTCCTAGCGGGCAGACCGCCTTGAGAATGGCAAGCCGCCATGGGCGGGCCGGAGCCGCCGTGGGCAGGGCAAGAAGCTGCCACGGGCAGGGCAAGAAGCTGCCACGGACATGGCAAGAGCCGCCACGGGCAGGGCAGGTCGCCCGCGGATGGAGCGCAGCCAGCCACCCGCGAACTGAATCAAGCGCCGGCCATGAACGGACGCAGAGACCGCCCACAAGCGGGGAAAGCCGCGCCTGCGCAGTGACCACTCTCGGCGCGTCGCCGCAGCGGGGGGAAGGGGAGATATGTAATAAAATAAATAAATCTTTTAAAAAAGAGGAGAACTAGTTGATATAATGTTAAAATTTAGGTTGAAGGTGGTATCTCTTCAAAAGATTTGAAAGAAACTGCTTTGAATTTATCAAAATTTTGATAGATTTGAATTAGTCTTGAAATGAGCATATCTGAAACTGACATTACAAATTGGCTTTAACTGGAGGATTCTCCTGCAGTTGGGGACAAATTTTCAGAATCTTACTTATAGTGGCTCGGCAATGGGCATTGAAGATCTTACTGGAAAGGAAGAGCAAAGAATCACCAAAAAAAAATAAAGAGGAGGAGGAAATGACTTTAGATATTATCCCTAGCACTTATCATTCAAATATTTTGGTGGAATTCATACACATTGAACAGGCAGTGAAAATTTGGGGGCAGTTAAGCCTAATTTGTATTTCAAAAGAATGGCTTTGCTTTGCTTTAGGGGAGATTTGCTGGGAAAATTCGTCTGTCTTAGTCTAAACTTCATTGGAATTGTAATTTTGAAGCTTCAAATCATAAGTGTTCCTGAAGAAAAATCTCTTCCAGAGAATGTTTGGCAATACTACAAGTGTTTGGTTTAAATATATTATATAAATATACTAACTATGT
>PVKH010004470.1:0-23325 GCA_004027955.1 Chaetophractus vellerosus
GGGGGGGGTGGCATATGGGTACTCCTGGAATCTCTGTGTAACATTTGTGTAATCAATGTATCCTAAAAATGTATATAGATATATAAAAAATAAATAAAAAATCAATTAAATAAATAAATAAATAAATAAATAAATGTATCCTTGTTGCCATAGGTGTGTTTTCTGGATAGATAGAGGCCCACATAGAAGCTAACAAAATATTACACTTTCCTCCTGAGGAAGTTCTTCTAATTTCTGAAATAAGATGGCAAAAACTCTGAAATATATAAACTTTGTTTAATAAAAGAAAACCAGCCAATAAGCAAAGCCCTTGATCTTAATGTGTGCACCTATGAACCTTATTCTTGTAATAATGAGATTATGCTTAATTATAATTAATGCCTAAGAGTTACCTCCTGAAAATCACCTTGTTACTCAAATGTGGCCTCTCTCTAAAACAAATTCAGCACATAAACTCACTACCTTTTCCGCAACATGGGACATGACTCCCAGGGATGAGCGTCTCTGGCACCAAGGGATTATTACCAAGCTTTAATCAGTGATGCATTTGGAAAAAGACCTTGACCAAAAGGGGGAAATATTAAATAGAATTTTTATGGGTAAGAGATTTCAAAGTAAGTTGGGAGGTCATTCCGGAGGCTATGCTTACACAGGTCTCAGGCAGATTTCCAAATTGCCACAGTAAACAAAGCCTCAAACAAAAGTGCTCCTCTACACATTTTTAAGGATTGATTTATTTATTTACTTTTATCCATTTTTACCCCCCAGCCCTCATTTTTGCTGTTTCTGTGTCCACTCACTGGGCAATTCTCTGTGTCTGTTTCCTGCCCTCTCTTCTCATCCTTCTCTTGTTTTCACTGAGATTCAATCCTCAGAATCTCTGATGTGGGAGAGAGGCGTCCTACTGCCTGTACCACCTTAGTTCCTGATTTTTTGGTGCATCTTGTTTTGGCTTTTCCTTGTGTCACTCTCCTGTTACGTCATCATCTTGCTGTGTGGCTCATGGGGCCTGGTGGTGCACCCAAAGACGGGGCCTGGCAGCTCACCCACTTGCAGGGTCTGACAGTGCACCCACACACAGGGCCTGGTGGCCCATGCTCCTTCTATATTTTTCTTTTTTAAAATTCTTACCAGGAGGTCCTGGGGATTGTACCCAGGTCCCTCCATATGAGAGACAGACGCCCAGCCACCCAAGCCACATCCATCCCCCTGCTATATTTCTTAAGGTTAACCATAGATACCCAAAGTTACAGTCTTTTCCCATACAGGATGGTCATATAATAAATCAGGCTTAATTTATCACACTCCAAAACCATACCTAGGGAGAAAAACTAGGTGTGGAGACACATGCATGGTTTCTAATATAGCGAATGTTTAGCCTATACTGATTATCACAAAATAAGGACAGAGAGAATATTTGCATTTTTCTTTTTTTAATATAAGCATTTAGAACTGTAAGTTTCCCTCCTATCCTTGCCTTTGCTGCATTCCATAAGTTTTGGTGTGCTGTGTTTTCATTTTCATTTGCCTCAAAATATTTCCTAACTTCCATTGTTGAAATTTCTTCCCTCACCCTTAGGTTGTTTAAGAGTACATTATTCAATTCCCACATATTTTTTAATCTTTCCATTCTTCCCTCTGTAATTGACTTCTAGCTTCATTCCATTATGGTTGCAGAAAATACATTGAATGATTCCAACATTTTTTAATTTATTGAGTATTGTTTTGTGATCTAACATATGGTCTCTCCAGAAGAATGATCCATGTATACTAGAGAAGAATGTGTATTCTGCTACTGTTGGGTGACATGTTCTATATGCGTCTGTTAGGTTTAGCTGATTTAGAGTATCATTCAAGTCTTCTATTTCCTTATTGCTATACTGTCTAGATGTTCTATCCATTATTGAAATGGCTGTATTGTAATCTCTTATTATTAACGTAGAACAGTCTCTTTTGCCCTTCAAATTTGTCAATATTTGCTTCACATATTTTGGAGCTCTGCTGTTAGTTGCATTTATATTTATAATTGTTATGTGTTCATGTAGAATTGACCATTTTAAAAGTATATAGTGACCCTCTTTCTCCTTCAAAATATTTTTTACTTAAAATCTATTTTATCTGGTATTAGTACAGCTACCCCAGCTCTCTTTTGGTTACACTTTGGCATGGTATATTTTTTCCATCCTTTCACTTTCAACCTATCTATGACTTTTAATTTAAGTTAAGTATCTTCTAAACAGCATATAGTTGTGTTGTTTTTGTTTGTTTGTTTTTTTAGGAGATAACAGGGATTGAACCTCGGACCTCATACATGGAAAGCAGTCACTCAACCACTGAGCTACACTCACTCCCCAATGTTATCCATTCTGCCAATCTCTGCCCTTTGACTGGGGATTTTAATCCATTTACACTTAAGGTAACTGACCATTTAGGACTTTCTTTTTCCATTTTGCTATTTTGTGTTTGTATTATACCTTTATTGACCTTCAATATTTCAGTGAATGCCTATTTCCATATTTATGTGACTTTTATTTTACCATCTTGAGCCCCTTCTTATTTCTTTCTGAATATATTTTTCATGCATCTTCTTTGTGATTACTATGGGGTAAAAATTTAACATCTTAAATTTAATTTTATTTGACAGCAACTCATTTTTAATAGCTTACACATACAGTGTTCTTACTATAGCCCTCTGATTTCCCCACCTTTTTTGCACTTATTGCAAATTATATATTTATATATATTATGTCCAGAACCATCAATTTTATCATTTTATTATGTGTTTTATATATTTGTATTTTAGCATCTGTATGAATCAAGAAGTGGAGTAACATAACAAATAATACAATAGTACTGTTATTTATAATTACCCATACAATTATCTGTACTGAAAGTGTTTATTTCTTTATGCAGCCCTGATCCACTGTCTAGCATCCTTTCTTTTCTGTCTTAAGAACCTCTTATAGCATTGCTTGTATGGCAGGTCTAACGGAAGCAAATTCCCTCAGCTTTTGTTTATCTAAGAAGGCCTTAATCTCTCCCATATTTTTGAAAGAAAGCCTTGCTGGATTTAACTTTTTTGTTTGGCAATTATTTTCTATCATCACTTCAATATTTTGTACCACTGCCTTCTTGCCTCCATGGTTTCTGATGAAAAATCAGCATTTAATCTTATTGGGATTCCCTTGTACATAACTCACTGCTTTTCTCTTGCAGCTTTCATAACTCTCTCCTTGTCCTTGCATTGAAAAATGTGATTAATAGGTGTCTAGACATGGTTTCCTTTGAGTTTATCCTGCTTGGGATTTGATGGGCTTCTTGAATGTATATCTTCATGTCTTTCATTAAATTTGTAAGTTTTATGCCATTATTTCTTTGAATATGCCACCTTCTCTCGTCTCCTTCTGGGACTCCTAAAATGCAAATATTGGTATGCTTGATGGTGTCCCACAGGAACCTTAGGCTCTGTTTGTTCTTTTTTATTCTTTTTTCTTCTGCTGCACAGCCTTAATTATTTCAGTTGTCTTGTTTGGAAACCACCAGTTCTTTCTTCTGCCACCTCCAATCTGCTGTTGAAACCATCTAGGGAATTTTTCATTTCAGTGATTGTGTTCTTCAACTCCAGCATTTCTCTGGCTCCTTCCTATGTTGTGGAGGGGTGGGGAAAGGGCCAGCAAGGGCACTGGGAGTTTTTCCTATGGCTTTTGACACTGTTTTTTTTTAATTCAGCACTTGCTCAATAATGCAGCCCTTTAACTGTTTTCTGTAGTTTTTAGGAAGGTAACTATCTTTAAGATTCCTCTGCCATCTTTGCCCCCAGGGGTGTTGGAGCAATGGCCACCCTTAGAGCATCCCCTAGTGATCTGAAGAGCTGATCAAAGGTAGGGATTTGGAATTGACCACACATCCCTGGAGACTGAAAGATTAATTCTTTATGTCTCAGTCCAGCACCAGCAAGCTGAGCCAGGAGCTGGAGCTCCAGCCCCAACTGCTGCCTGCTGTGAGGCTGGGGGAAGGGGTTTGGTAGCCACTGAAGTGAGGTTGAAGCTCACTGGTCTTTATCCCAGTTTATCAGCCTCTTCCTCCCACTCCTTCCTTGATGCTGCACAGTGTTCTCCTAGACTCTGCAGCTTCAAAGTGGTTAATTCAGACAGTTCCTGTCAGTTTAATAGTTGTTTTGGTGGAAGGATTGTTTCTTGGAGTTCTTGCTTAGCCATTATTCCACAATCAGATGTAACTAATATCTTTTTTTAAAGAGGTACCAGAGATTGAACCCACGATCTTGTAATAATTAACAACTTGAAGAGAGATTTCTACCAGCTTAGTGTTAATTCATGGATTTCAAACAACAGGTATAGTCTGAGTGGCATCCTGGTGGGACTGAAACAAAAAAGGATGTCTAAATATAAAAATTTTTAAATAAATGAATAAAAATAAAAGGTTGTCTCTTTTCTGTCCACATTTTCCCCTCAGATATGGCTAATGTATTTGTTGGAGTAATAGCTCTAGAAGCTGAAGCTTGGCTTGTTTTTAGAATTTTATGGGTATGGGTTGCTTTGATATTTGATATCAAACTCTTTATATTTGGGACCCAGGAAAAGCTAATTCAAATTTTGAGGTCCCAAAGGAAGCATGTTTCTACCCCTGGAAGATAGCCCAGGCTGCAGCTCCCTAAGGAACCCCAACTCTACCCAGACCTCATGGTGAGATCCCCAACTGCTGAGAAAGAGAACTATAAATTGGCAAATAATAATTTGAGGGCTTTAACTTTAAAATTTTGGACATTCCATTTGGGCATTTTAATTCATAAGGGCAAGGATATTTGAGTTTGCACTTTAATCTCTAAAAAATATAACTGAGAAATTTAAGGGGATTTGGAGCACTTTAATAACTTTTCAAGGGAAATCTATATTGAAACTTGGGATATCTTTATCTGTTTCATTTTATTATTTAAGTTTCCTGCATTTTATTGAATACCTCTGATGAGCTACTTGTCCACACATAATTAGGGATCAAGATAAAGCAGGGAAGGGCGCCGGTACACCACATGGGAGGCCCCAGGTTTGGTTCCCAGGGGCCTCTCCGAGCGGGGCAGAACGCCTTGAGGGGGCAAGTCGCCGTGGGCAGGGCAGAGCCACCACAGGCAGGGCAAAGCCGCCATGGGCAGGGCAAAGCCGCCACGGGCAAGGCAAGTTGCCTACGAGCAGAACAGAGCCGCCCGCAAGCAGAGCAGAGTCACCCGCCAGCGGGGCAAGCTGCCTGTGAGTGGGCAAGGCCGCCGTTCACCAGTGAGCTGACTTGGCGTGTCGCCGCAGCGGGGGGAGACAAAGCAGACACAGAAGAGTGCAAAAACAAAAAAAAAAATGAACACAGCAAGAACAAGCAGAAAGGCGGGGGGGGTGGGGGTGGGGGGTGGATATATAAAAAAAAAAAAGATAAAGCAGGGAGTGAATTATAAGCCCTGGAGTGGACCTGGACTTTAATTAATCATGTAATTTTTTTTAGATAATTTAGGAAATTATCTAAAGAATGCAGAGGTTGCTATTGGTGTCACAACTGCCCAAAAGACTCTTGCTCTTTTCTTCAAGGACATAATCACACCGGGCCATGGGCTTAACGAAAAAGATACCATAAAAATGGAGGGATGTTACAACATTAAAAAGAAGACAAATATCCTACTCTTCATGTTCACATATGAAACAACCTCAGCTAGATTAACATACTTCACTTCTATCAGATTGATTAATCTGGAAAAATGGATAAGGCTGACTGAAATCAGCCTATTCTTGTCTTGAGTTCTGTGTCTACAAAGCAGGTGAGGGGGCTGTAGTCAAGCCAAAGGAAGAATTCAATCTCCTTTCTACAGTATGGTAAGGAGGAGCCTGGCCCTTGAGGGACCACCTGTGGTGGTTCTGTGTTCCAGTGATGGTGTGTGGCATTCTCTCAAGCTAAGAGGTTAAGAAATTAAGAAGTCCATTTGGCCACAGATACATTGCTTTTTCTATACTGAAGGTAATATTTTGATTGCCTGCTTCTTTCTCTCAGTTGGTTCTGAATTCAATAGAAGAAGGAGTATTATATATTACAGACCAGTTATATCACCTAATGACCTTGATTATAGTCACTGTAATTAATAAAATAAATGTTTGCTGTCCAAATTGCTTCAATGATTTCTCTCCTGAACTCAAGACTCTTAATTGCAACTTTCCTACTCAAAATCACTACTTGAATGCCGGAAAGATGTCTCAAATCCAACACAACCAAAACTGAACTTGTTCTTACTCCTCTGGCTTTCTGCTCCTTCACTCTCCCACAATTAAGTTAAGTTGTTGTCAACTCCATCCTTCCAGTGTCATTCTTGAAGGTCCCTCATGTTCACTGTCACCTACTCACCACCTGTTTCACTCCCCAACTGCTGCCAGTGCCACTTCACCAACCGCACTCACCCCTAGACACTTGCCAGCACCTCCCCCAGCCAGGAGAACTGGGAAGAGGTAGGGGTTCCCTCTTTTCCACATTCTTCCGCACCCCAAAGCCAGAGAGAGCCAGATGGCTCCAACTGCTCCAGACGTGCCTGCCACCACCCTGCCCACAGTGGGGGACAGGACTAGGACTGGGGTCAGATCCACAGGTTACAGCTCTGCAGCCTCTTTCATGAAGTGAGGGGGCTATAGTCAAGCCAAAGGAAGAATTCAGAAATGTCTTGTTTATTTGTGTTTGTGACCAAATGGCCCCTTCCCACACCCAGGTTTACGGCCTCATTTTCACTTGTATATTTTTCACAGTGTAAATTTCATATGCAAACCCAAAGAAAAACATTTTTAAATGTTTGTTTAAAAAAAAAAAGTCTTAACTTCTCTCTTTCTCCCACACACTACATCCAATTCAATAAAAAATACTCCTAGCTCTACCTTCAACATGTATCCAGAATACCACTTTTCACACCCTCCACTGCTATCATTAGTGTAGCAGCTTGATATTATTAGTGAATTCAGAAAAAAGATATTGATTATGTTTGTAACTGGTCTGTTCCTCTGGGCATGATACCCTTTGGTTGTATTAAATTCAAAGGTTTTACATTTACTTGATTAAATCAAGATTAGGGCTTTGATTCAACCACAGCAGTAGAGTGTGACTCAGGGTTGAGTACCCACCCCCTTGCTGGACTGATAGAAACAGATGATCATTGAAAAAGACACACAGAAAAAGAAGATACAGAAGAGGAAAGAACTCAGTCATTTTGGTCCTACCACGTGACAGAAAGGAGAAGGCACGAACAGCTAAAGCCCTGGAAAGAGAGATGAGCCCTATGCCAGTCTACAGCTGAGATTGGAAGAACCTAGCCCCACGCAGCCTTAAGAGGAAGAAGGAAGGAGAGACCCGGAGAGGTCACTTGCCATCTTGCTTTAACACGTGGCAAGAGACTCGGGTGAGGAAGTAACCTTGAGTTAGACTCTTTAGGGCCTTGTAACTGTAAGTTTTACCCCAAATAAACACCACTTATAAAAGCCAACAGATTTCTGGTACTTTGCTTCAGCACCCCTCTTGGCTGACTAATACAATTAGCATCTGAACCACCATCATCTTTCTCCAGCATTATTGCCATCAGCCTCCTAATCATTCTCCTTTCTTTTTTCTTTCACCCCAACCCCACCATGACAACTAGTGATTCTTTAATATGTAAGTCAGACCTCTTCATCACAATGACTACCTATTTTACTCAGAGTAAAAGCCAAAGACTTTGCAATGGCCTACAAGGTGCTACTTGAACTGGTCATCTAGTACCTCTTTGAATCATCTTCTCCTCTGTTGCTGTTCAACTCCACCCCTTTTTATTCCATTCCAGTGTCTTTGCTGTTCTTCAAATATGCCACAGACACTTTCCCACCTTAAGGTCTTTGCACTATTTGTAACCTGTACTTGTAGTACTCTTCCTAGATATCTGCTCAAATCTCACCTTCTCAGAGATGCTGACTTTGACATCCTTTTTAAACTACCACCTGTATTCTACCCAAAAACTCCTTCACTTGTTCTTCTTTTTCCTTTCTCCATAGCATTTATGACATTGGACATTTTACATATCTATACATATATTTCTTTTGTCTATTTTCATCTGCTAGAAAGTAAACTCTATCAGGGAAAGAATTTTTGTCTGTGCTTTTCACTGATGTGGCCCAAGCACTTAGAGCAGCACTATCCAGTAGAAATATATTGAGAGCCACATATGTAATTTTAAATATTTTAGTAGCCAAATTAAAAAGTCTAAAAAGAAACACATGAATTTAATTTTAGTAATATATTTTAGCACAATATGTGCAAAATATTATTATTTTATCACATAATGAATATAAAATATTAGCAGAATATTTAACATTTTTGCATGTGTGTGCTAAGTCTGAAAAATTCTGCAAGTATTTGACACTTAAAGCATATTTCAGTTTCTCAATTCAGCTAGCTACATTTCAAAGAACCCTATAACCACATGTGGCAAGTGGCTTCCATTTGGAAAGCACAGTCCTAGAGCAATGCCTAGAACATAGTAGATACAGAATATATACTGTTGAATAAATAAAGGATAGAGCAAAGTATCTGTAATAGTTTGACAGTTTTATCTAATTATGAATTCCAAAAATATAAATTGAATCATGCTTGTAAACTGATCCGTTCATCTGGGCATGATTGGGTTATGATTAGGGCGTTGATTGGGCTGCTGCGTCAGTAGGACATTGAGCCCCACCCCTCGGTAGGTGTGGTCTCAAGTATAAAGAGCAAGGCCAAAGACAGAGGGGGAAGATTTGAGAAGCAGATTTTTGAGAAGCAGCTCTGATGTTGGAGAGGGGCGTTCGCCTGATAGTCTACAGCTGACCTTGTGGAGGAAATGCTAAGCCTGGAGAGAAATGCAGCCCCGGCAGGAGAGGAACCCAAAGGCATGAGCCCAGGCAGACTTCGGCAGCTGTCTTGCTCCAACACGTGGACTTTGGTGAGGGAAGAAGCTTATGCTTTGTGGCCTGGTAACTGTAAGCTTCTACCCTAAATAAATACCCTTTATAAGGACCAACCAATTATTGGTATATTGTGAAGGCACTCCTTTGGCTGACTAATACAGTATCTTATCTGATGCCTTTACTGCACAGAATGAAACCCTCAAGTGAAAAGGAAGGGTGAGTCAAGCAAGTGGCTTCCATTTGGAAAACACAGTCCTAGAGCAATGCCTAGCACATAGTAGATACAGAATATATACTGTTGAATAAATAAAGGATAGAGCAAAGTATCCTATCTGATGCCTTTGCTGCATAGAATGAAACCCTCAAGTGAAAAGGAAGGGTGAGTCAATAAGGGGACTTGTGCCGGACAGCCAAAGAACAATGATAAAAGATTCCTATGCCATCTATAACATAAGACAGAAAGGACTTAGACTTACAGAATTAAGAGCCATGGAAAATTTCTTGAATACCATTTCCTTAGAAGGAAAAGCCAAATCTTGTGTGGTAGTGACTGGGAATTAAATAATGGCCTTAATAGTTTTTATTTTCAAAGAATGACCGAACTCTTATCCCATGCTTTTCTCCTAATGTCTAAAGTCACAAAACAGTAGCATTTGACAAGTCTACATTCATGAATACGGGGAAGAAACTTAACCCAGCAAAGGCTGTGGTCCAGCTGTTGGGGAAGTCCTCGTGCTTTATAACTTTTTTACATCCTAAGAAAAGCAAGCAAAAAAAACAAAACAAAACAAATGGCCTTGTCTGGCAGAGGCCAGAGAACAGTTTCTGCTCTCAGACCTCAACTGCACTGGAGCAAATTAAAACATGAAAGGTAATCCCTGTCTTTATGACCTTGATTACCACCATGCTCACCCCCTGCATTCTTGTATGGCCATTTCATAGTTTCCTAAGCTGGCATGTTTACTTAGTGCTGGGAACATGATTGCGTAAATTATGTTCTTCTCTGACACAAACACACCATTAGCTTATTCTAATTGAATGATTACTAATCTCTCATAATTAACTGTGCATGAATGCTATAGCACTTCTTGAAATGCCAAAACAATCTGTCGACAGCTTTAAAATATAGCAGCCCATTAATCTATTTAAACCAAGTCCTGGGATTTTCCTTTCATTAACATTACGAATGAAGAATAAATACTCATACTAAGAGAGAGTGCCTACCTTGAACAAGTTGTCCAACCACTTCTCCCTTCAAAATGACATTTGTAACGCAACTGGCAGGCTAACTTAGGTTTGCTACCCAAAAGTCTCTTTCGTAGTGTAATAAATATGTAACCAAGTCAGACCATTTCTGCCTTTACACAGTCTTCAGAGAAACTATTTTGAGGAAATTTCTGAAGTCTGAAATAGCAGACTTCCCTTATGAATAATATCCCTTGTGAAATTAGCAAGTTAAGACCACAGTACAGACTAATGAACCGTTCAAAAGATCAAATAACAACCCTTGAACCGCCTTCACATTTGAATTAGAAAAAGTTCCTGTTTTCCCACAACATAATTTCCCCTTAAGTCAATGAACATTTTTACCTCTCATAGCTATTTTTAGGTTTGAGCACTCCCAAATTTCTTTTGATGAAAGATTTGAGACTATAAAAAGAATACAAAGTACTATTTAAGCTAACACCATAATGTCTACATCTCATTGTAATAATTGTGCCCCCTTAAAGCTTTAGGGGCCCAAAATACCAGCTGCAGGACAGATTTTTCCAAATAAAATAGACTGGCAGAGGATGAACTGCCAAATGTTCCAGTGATGGCATTGTGCTTAACTTGACCTTGGTTTTCTTTTACTTTCTATTCTTGCTTAGAGTATGAGCTGGTGTTCAAACAAAATGTTAGTATTTTAAAATTATTTAGAAGGTGGAGGGCAATCTGTCAATCCAACTTTGGGAAGCCCTGCTTTAAAAGAGAGATATGCAGTAGTAATACTTTGACAATGCTCTTTCACAGTTTATAACAAATGTTTCACTACAAAGCAAGGTGTCAGTGGTGGGGTCATGTATGGGAGCCCAGTATGATAATATGCATGTTTGTTTTGTAAGTTCAAAATTTTTACTTTATACTTATTGCTTATGTACGTGCATGTATGTATGAAATACTTCAATAAAATTTTATATAAAAAATAGATATATTTCAAACAGGTTCGACCTTCAATCAACTTCCATATAAAATGAAAATTCCTGACAACAATATTACGTGAGGGAACTAGGCACTCAAAACTTGATACTGTTCAGGTGAGGTGATATCATCAAGATGGCAAAGTAAGACAACCCCAGAAAAAGCCTCCCCTCAGTAACAACTAATAAAAGACAAAGCATCACTTGCTCAAAACTCTAGAGGATGATAGAGAATGGAGAAAGACTCCACAAATACTGAATTGAAGAAAAAAATACCAACAAAGACGGTAGAAGACCTGTGACATATACTTGCCCATCCAGACTCCCACCCCTCACTCAGTCCCTCGTAGCTTAAAAGTAACACAGTGGCAGCCCAGCCTGGGTCCCCCTGCCATGGATGTAGACCATGGAGCCACTTACAGCAGCAAGTTAGAGCCTCACATATATCCAGGCACAGGCTCCCAAGGCCACAGAGACCCAGGGCAGAACCCACATGGCTGGTGAATATGTGCATACAAAAGGGCCTCCAGGGACAAAAGAGACCATGGCAGAACTGTGGGCAAGAGGGGCACCTACCCAACCCAGTCTCTAATTGCCAGAGCACCTAAACAAGCAAACAAAAGAAAGCAGGCATTTTTGAAAGCTGATCCCATTGGGGTCACCCTAACATGAAAACAAAAGAGACCTGTTGGCAATCAGTGCACACATCCAAGCTGGTCTATATTTCCTGGAAAACATAAATGAAAAAATGGGCATCTTTGAATGCTGGTGCCACCTGGCTCCCTGGGGCAGGATACCTAAGGTGGAAGTTACTGGAGGCAGAAAAGCCTCACAGAAGAAAAAAAAAAGGGGGGGAAATTGAACTGCTGTAAGGTAGGGCCAGCCCCAGCATTGAAGAATGTAATAAAAAGAGGGCACTGATTGAGGGAAAGCAGTTGAGCAAATTATAGGAGCTGTGGAGAAAATTCTGCACACATACACACACAGAGATGAGAACTCCCAGAGTAGAAACAGAGGAAAGAAAGCCTTCTCCTAGAAATGAAACAATTGCACATAAAAGGACAATTTGAAAGTTGCACCATATGTCCAGGGCAAGAAATAGGTGCAAAAGACCTGGTAAACTCTGAAGAGTTAAACATACCCTGTTCTGCAGGTTCTGAATAAGCTGGACAAGTATTGAAGAAGAGTCATAACACAAAGCCAATCTAAGATAATACCAAAGGCAGGAGGGTGATACTGACTTTTACAGTGAACACATAAAAATAATCAGATACTCAGACAGCAACAAAAATGACAAGCCAAACTAAGAAACAGGAAGCTATGGCTCAGTCAAGGGAACAAATGAAAATGTCAGAAGAGACACAGACTTTAGAAAAACTAATCAAAGAAAAGCAAGCAAATATCTTAAGTTAATTCAAGGAGATAAAAGAAAATATGGATAGAAATAAACTAAACATGGATATAAAGCTGAAGGAAATTAAGAAAACAATGAGCAAGCAAAACTAAGAATTAGAAAATTTAAAATGCAACATAATGAAAATTATGGGATGAAAAGAATAATAAAAAAGAATAAAAATATGCTAGAGGCATACAACAGCAGATATGAGCAGGCAAAAG
The DNA here is from genome assembly GCA_004027955.1 of Chaetophractus vellerosus. Taxonomy (NCBI): domain Eukaryota; kingdom Metazoa; phylum Chordata; class Mammalia; order Cingulata; family Chlamyphoridae; genus Chaetophractus; species Chaetophractus vellerosus. The sequence continues at coordinate 12,743 of PVKH010004470.1, forward strand.
AAAGAATTAGTGAACTAAAAAATAGGACAATTGAAATCATTCAGTCAGAAGAATGCGAGAAAAAAAAGAACAGAAAAAACAGAGTAATATCTAAGGGACTTCTGTGACAGCATGAAGCATATCAAGAAGAGAAGGGAAAAGGGGAAGAAAGAAAATTTGAAGAAATAATGCCTGAAAATTTCCCAACACTTATAAAAGACATTGCTATACATGTTCAATAAGCACAACATACTCCAAACAGAATAAATCCCAATAGACATAGCCAAGACATATGCTAATAAGAATGACAAATGCCAAAGAGAAAGAGAATTCTGAAAGCAGCAAGAGAAAAATGATTCATCACATACAAGGGATCCTTAATAAGCTAAATGCTGATTTCTTGTCAGAAATCACAGAGGTGAGAAGGCGGTGATATTATATATTTAAGGTACTGAAAGAGAAACACTGCTGCCAAATATTCTCTGTTTGGAAAAACTGTCCTTCAAAAATGAAGGAGGGTTTAAAACATTCATGGATAAACAAAAACTGAGAGAGTTCATTACCAAAAGATCTTCCTACAAGAATTGCTACAGGGAGTCCCTCGGGTTCAAAGAAAAAGACTGGAAAGCATGGCTTACAGCAGTATAAAATAGTGAAGATCTTCAGTAACCAAATGGGTAAATGCAAAACCCAATAATACCATATTCTTACTACATAATCTATTCTTTCATTCCTATAAAAGTTAGCATACAATTGAATAAGAAATAATCATATTTCCTGAAAACAGACATACAAACTATAAAGCGTTTGTAATGTGGAACACCAACAACATAAAGTGGGAAAACAGAGGGATATGGAAGCAGGGAACATGTATGCTATTTAATGTGAGTTGGTATCTGTTCAAACCAGCAGGTTGTCGACTTAGGTTGTGTAATACAAACTCCAGAGAACCTAAAAAGGAAGTATTTTTCAGTTATACAGAAACAGATATAAGAAAGTAATCAATCAGATACATGACAGAAGATCAACTATACATAAAAAGAGGCTGAAATAAAGAAAAAGAGATGCAAAAAAAATGACATTAAAAAAAAACAAAGAAAAAATGGTTTGCCAGTCCTGCCTTTACAGCAACAACACAGAATGTTAGTGGATTAAACTCCCCAAGCAAAATACACAGATTGGCAGAATATATTAAAAGCATGATCCAACTCTATGTTGTTTACAATAGACTCACCTTAAACCCAAAGATGAAAATAGGTTGAAAGTGAAAGGATGGAAAAAGTTAATCCATGCAACTAGTAAGCCAAAAGAGAACTGGGGTAGCTATACCAACTTCAGACAAAATAGACATTAAGTCAAAAGTTATTACAAGAGACAGAGAAGGACACTATATATTAATAAAAGGGTGAATCCACTAAGAAAAAATAATAATCACAAATATTTATACACCTAATCCCAGTGACCCAAAATGCATTAGCCAAACACTGGCAAAACTGAAGGGAGAAATAGAACACCCCTACAATAATAATTGGAGGGGCCAGCTCGATAGCCCAGTGGATAGGGCACCGGCATGCCACATGGGAGGCCCCGAGTTCAGTTCCCAGGGACCTCTCCTAGCGGGCAGACCGCCTTGAGAAGGGCAAGCCGCCATGGGTGGGCCAGAGCCGCCGTGGGCAGGGCAAAAAGCTGCCATGGACAGCGCAAAAGCCGCCACGGGCAGGGCAGGTTGCCCACGAATGGAGCACAGCCAGTCGCCCGCAAACTGAAGCAGAGCCAGCCGTGAATAGAAGCAGAAGCCACCCACAAGCAGGGAAAATCCGCGCCTACACGGTGACCGGTCTCTGCACGTCCCTACAGAGCGGGGGAGGGGAGATATGTAATAAAATAAATAAATCTTTAAGAAAAAAAATAATTGGAGACTTCAATATATCAATCTCATCAATAGAAAGAACATTTAGATGGAAGATCAATAAAGAAACAGAGAACTTGAATAATATGATAAATGAACTAGGCCTAATAGACATATACAAAACACTGTACCCTAAAACAGCAGGATGCACATTCTTCTCAAGTGCACATGGATCATTCTCCATGATAGATCACATGTTGGGTCACAAGACAAGTATCAATAAATTTTAAAAGATTGAAATTATACAAAGCACCTTCTCATTCACAATGGAATGAAGATGGAAATCAATAACAGGCAGAGAACTAGAAAATCCACAAATACATAGAAGTTATATAACACATTCTAAAACAATCAATGGGCAAAGAAGAAATCACAAAGGAAATAAGAATATCTTGAGACAATGAAAATGAGAACACAACATATCAAAACTTATGGAATGCAATGATGGCAGTGCTTAGAGGGAAGTTGATAGCCCTAAATAGCATCAAAAAAAAAAAAAGAAGAAATAACTCAAATTAAGACCTAACCACATATCTGGAGAAACTAGAAAAAGAACAGCAAACCATACTCAAAGTGAGTAGACGGAAAGAAAAAACAAAGAGTAGAGCAGAAATAAATGAAATAGAGAATTAAAAAAATAGAGAGAATTAACAAAATCAAAAGTTGGATCTTTGAAAATATCAATAAAATTGACAAACCTTTAGCTAGACTGACAAAGAAAAAAAATAGAAAGGAAGCAAATAAAATCAGAAATGAAAGGGAGTACATTACATATGGACACCACAGAAATAAAAAGGAAAATAAGAGGATACTTTGAACAACAGTATGCTAACAAATTAGACAACATAGAAGAACCAGACAAGTTCCTAGTAGCACACAAAGAACCTACGCTGACTCTAGAAGAAACAGAAGTTCTCAATAGACCAAGGGCAAGAACAGAGATTGAATCGGTTGTCAAAAACCACCCAACAAAGAAAGGCCCAGGACCACATGGCTTCATAGGTGAATTCCCCAAACATTCCAAGAATTAGCACTAGTACTGCTCAAAGACTTTGAAAAACTTGAAGATGAGGGAACACTCCCTAACATTTTATGAGGCCAATATAAAGATAACACAAGAAAAAGAAAATTATAGATCAATATCTCTTATGAATTATGAAAAAATCCTCAACAAAATACTGGCAAACTGAACCCATCAGCACATCAAAAGAGTTATACAGCATGATCAAGTGGGATTTACCCCAGGTATGCAAGTGTGGTTCAACATAAGAAAATCAATTGAGGTAATATGCCATATTAATACTACAAAATAATTTTTAAAATGATCATCTCAGCTGACACAGAAAAGGCATTTGACAAAATCCAGTACCCCTTCTTGATAAAAACACTTAAAACACCAGGAAATAGAAGGAAACTTCCTCAACTTGATAAAGGGAATATTTGAAAATCCCACAGCCAACATCCTACTCAAAGGTGAAAGACTGAAAGTTTTCCCTTTAAGATCTGGAACAAGACAAGAATGCCTACTGTCACCACTGTTGTTCAGCATTGTACTGGATGTTCTAGCCAGAGCAATTAGGCAGGAAAAGAAATAAAAGGCATTAATGTTGGAAAGGAAGAAGTAACATTTTCACTATTTGCAGATGACATGATATTATAGATAGAAAGTCCCAAAAAACTACAACAAAGCTCCTAGAGCTAATAAATAAATTCAGCAAAGCAGCAGGGTACAAAATCAGCATGCAAAAATCAGTAGTGTTTCTTATACTAGTAATGAACAATCTGAAGAGGAAATTAAGAAAAAAACTTTCCATTTACAATTGCAACTAAAAGAATAAAATATATAGGAGTAAACATAACTAAGGATGTAAGGATTTATACACAGAAAACTACAAGGCATTGCTAAAAGAAATCAAAGAAGATCTAAATAAACTGAAGAACATGCCACACTCATAGTCTGGAGGACTGTTTTTAAGAAGTCAGTTCTACCCAAAATGATACATAGATTCAGTATAATTCCAATTAAAATTTCAACAGCCTTCTTTGCAGAAATGGAAAGCCAATCATCAAAATTATTTAGAAGGGTAAGGGGCTCCAAATAACCAAAGTCATCTTGAAAAAGAAGAACATAGTTGGAAGTCTCACAATTCCCAACTTTAAAACTTTTTACAAAGCTACAGTGGTCAAAACAGCAAGGAAAGTGCACAAGGACAGATATAGAACCAATGGAATTTAATTGAAACCACATAAAGACTCTCACATCTACAGCCAATTGATTTGTTAATATAATAAACTTTAGTTTTAAAGAAGTTTTAGATTACAGAAAAGTTACATCGGAATTATAAGGGATTCTTATATACCTCACCCCCTCTCCCTCCATCATCTTCCCCTATTAATAGCATCTTACATTCATGTGGTACATTTGTTACAATTGATGAATAAATATTGAAGCATTGCTACAAACCAAGGCCTATAGCGTATATGGTGGTTTGCATTTAATTCCAATGCCCTATGTTCCAACTATTATTCCCTCTCTCTCCCCTCAGCACCTCTGGTAACCCCTATCTTTACATCAGTGTTACATGTTCTTCCATTACTACAATATTAATAAGTTTACTTTGTCCATGGTTGCATTCCCCCCTTATGTTTGTTCATTCCTCAAACTTGAGGATTTTAGAATGGTGATACCCACTCTGCCTCAGACTGAGAAGGGACTTAGATCTCATGGAGCAGATGGATGGAGCTGTTTTGCTTGCAATTGTAGATGCTCTCTGTTTTGGGGGGATGGGGTTATCCATCATCATCATTTTGTTAGTTATCATGGCTGAGTCTGATGAACTAGAAAGTAGGTATTGGCCACAACTTTTCTGAAATCCAAGGCTCAACCAACATATGAACAGACTGAAGATTTAAGTCTCTGAGACACATTTAACGGATATAGTGCTAATTATAGGCTCAAATAAAAGGAGTAGGAGAACCATGTGTACAGGAATTATAAATGAGTCTAACTCTGTTACATTGGGGAAATTGGTTGTCATATATTTCAAGGTGATGATTTCAAGGGATTGTGTGCCTTGCCTTTAGTGTCCGGATGGCTCCAAAGCCCTCAGGAGCACCCCTATTTGAGGATTTGTTCACAGTGGCAATTAATGAGATCTGCCTGAGAATGCATAAGTGTAACCTCTGGAATGACCTCCCAATTCATTTTGAACTCTCTTAGCTATAAAAACTCTTTTGTATTTGATGTTTCCCCCTTTTGGTCAAGGTCCAAATGCACCAGTTGTTGGTTCTTGTTATTAATCCCTTGGTATGAAGGAGGCTCATCCCCAGGAGTCATGTCTGGAGCCAGGTGGAAGGTAGTGTATTTATTTGCTGAGTTTGGCTTGGAGAAAAGCCACATTTGAGAAAAAAGTTGGTTTTCAGGAGTTAAGTCTTAGGCAATAGTTATTACTAGGCTAAGTGCCAATTTTACAAGAATAAGGTTCATACTTACATGCATTAATATTGAGGGTTGATGTATTTGGTATGTTTCCTTTTATTAGGCACCACCTATGTATTCAAGAGATTCTTTCCCCACTATTTGAGAAAATAACAGGACTCCACAGGCTAGGAATTTATTATTTTCTTGTTTATTGTGTGGGTCTCCACCCACTGAGATAGCACCCCATGACAAGATGAACACATTCATATTTGATAGAAGCATGACTTAGATTATACAAATGTCATATAAAAAATATAGGGCATTTCCATATGCACCACTCCCCACACCTCCCACATTTTCCCATGTGAACAACATCTTTCATTAGTGAGGTACATTCATTGCAATTGATGAATACATTTTGGAACATTATCACTAAGCGTGGATTAAAGTTTACATAGTAGTTTACACTCTCTCCCACTCAATTCTGTAGGTTATGACAAGATTTATAATGGCCTGTATGTGTCATTGCAATGTCATTCAGGACAATTCCCAAGTCCCAAAAATGCCCCCATATTACTCCTGTTTCTCTCTCTCTCTGACCTCAGAACTTCCAGTGACCATGCCTCCATATCAATGATATGATTTCTTCCATTGCTAGAATCACAATAAGTCTATAGTAGAATACCAGTAAGTCTACTTTAGTCCATAGTTCATTCCCCAATCCTGAGGATTCTGAATTGGTGATGTCCACTCCATCTCTCATTGAGAGGGGGCTGTGATCCCATAGGGCTGATGTATGGGACTCACTTGCTTGCAGTTATATACTTGGTATGGTAGTTGTCCATCAACACCTCCAGGTTACTTGTCCTGGGTGAGACCAATAAACTGGAGAGTAGGTATTGCAACTCTGATGAGATTCAGGGCCCAGGCAGCACATGGACAGCCCAAAGATTTAAGTCTCTTGGATGTACACCTCCCAACTCTAGTACTAATTATAGGTTCAAATAGAAGATCAGAAGAGCCATGTGCAGGGAAACTGCAAATGAGTCCAACTCTGTCACTCTGGGGAGCATACATTCCAAGTAGGGCCCACTGGCAAGGCACCAAACTCCTGAGCTATCTGCCCTGACCACAGTGTCTGGATGTCTCCAGAGCCCTTGGGAGCCCTGCTATTTAGGGTAGATCTACTTTGGAAGTCAAAGAGATCCTGCTGAGATGTGCATAAGCTTAACCTCTGGAATAACCTCCCAACTCACTTTGAAGTCTCTTAGCCTTATAAACTCATTTGTCTTTACATTTTCCCCCTTTTGGTCAAGGTCTTTTTCCAGATGCATTGTTAGTTGGTGCCTGGTAGTAATCCCTTGGTGCCAGGGAGGCTCATCCCTGGGAGTCATGTCCCAAACTTAGGGGAAGATAATTTATTTATATGCTGAGTTTGGCTTAGAGAAAGGTCACATTTGAGTAACAAGGAGGGTCCCAGGAGGCAACCCTTAGGCACTCTACAAACTAGGCTAAGTTTCCATTTCAAGAGTAAAGGTTCATAAGCACAGTCATCAGTATCAAGGGCCTGTCAATGGACCATCCTTCTTCACTAGTCATTGCCCCTGTACTCAGGCATTATTGCTGATCTATTAGAGAATGTGGCAGAGCTCCCCAGGATGGGGATTTGATATTCCTTTGGTTATGGTGTGACTCTCCACCCACCATGACAATGTCCCATGAACATTTGAACACACATTCATCTGCTTTATATGTATGTCCAGGTGACCTTCCTCCCATGTATCCCCCATCACTGACACCCCGCACCAATGATCCTCCCCTGCCAGAGGTGTAATCCTCTGTGATCCAAAATTTCTTCAAAAATGAAGCCAATAAAATAGCCAAATGTAATTAATAAGAAAATGAATATAATGATAGTGTTTAAAATAAGAAATAAAATACAAAGAAAAAAATTTAAGAAAAATTACAACTAAAAATTAGGGATAAGAAAATTAATGAAAAATATTGTTAAAAATTTTTTGACATTTTCTCTTCCATCACATAAGCTCTGTTGTCCTATATGTATAGTGACATTGTCTTCTGGTTTTCCCCCAGTGTCTTACTTTTTTTTTTTCATTTTGTCCTCAAAGAGATTTTAGGTTACAAAAAAGTCACCTAATATACCCAACTTCCTCCTGCTTTTCCCCTTCCCATATTAATAACATTATATATGTGTATGTTACATTTGTTACAACTGATGTACAAATATTGAAACATAGCTACCAATCATAGTAAATGTTTTACATTATGGTTTGCATTTTGGACCATACACTTTTATAAACTTTGATGCAATTCAACACGGCCTGTATCTGTCATAGCAAGATCATGTAGAATATCTTCATCACCCCCAAAATGCCCCCTGTTCCATCTATTCTATTCCTTCCTCCCCCTCCCCTCAGGAACTATGGCAACCACCAGGCTTCAGTCCTTGCAGGAAAAAATTCATAGTTGTTGCAACAACACTGAGGTCTTGACACACTGGTCTGCTGTCCCCCAGTAGGCACTGCCCATGTTCTCAAGGGACTCCTGCTCCTCTATTTGAGAACATAGTGGGCCTGCCCAGGATGGGCTTCTACTACTTTGCCGCTCATTATGTGGGTCTCCACCCACTGATATAACACACTATGGCAAGAAGAACACTCACATACTCCCTAGAAGCCTGCCACAGGGGCACCCAGTCTCAAATGCCCCCAACATCCAACACCCCATACCAGCAACCCACGCTTGCCATATTGCCAAAAGAGCATTCCAAATATTGGAGTTTCAACCATGTACCCACCAATCCCCAGGATTAATCTGCTCCCTCTCCAACACTCCCCCCAGTTCCATGGACAGTCCAAAACACACGACCCCCACCCCTCTGACAAATCAACACCACCTAACCTAAAAGTATTGTTACACCACTGTCATACCCCTCCACTGTACAAGTACACACTTTTGCCTTATCATAGATTTTGTCAATATGGGCATTGGCTGACAACCTTCTTCTCCCTTTCTATTTCCTGTAAGCCTATCTTTCAGGCTCTAGCTCTGTGAGTCTGCTCAATTTGCTTAATTCATATCAGTGAGGTCATGTAATATTAGTTCTTCAGTACCTAGCTTGTTTCACTCAACATAAGATCCTCAATATTCATCTTTGTTATCCCATGTGTAAATAATGTATTCCCTCTTACAGCTGAGTAATATTCCATTGTACGTATATACAACAATTTGTTTATCCATTCATCTGTTGAAAGGCATTTGGGTTGACTCCAACTTTTAGCAATAGTGAATAATGCCACTATGAACATTGGTGTGTGTATATCTGTTCATGTCCTTACTTTCAGTTCTTCTGGGTATATACCCAGCAGTGGAAGTGCTGGGTTGTATGGCAGTTCTGTAGTTAGTTTTTGAGGAACCACCAAACTGTCCTCCACAGTGGCTGCACCATTCTACATTCCCACCTGCAGTGAATGAGGGTTCCCATTCCTCAACATCTTCTCCAACACTTATAGTTCTCTGTTTTTTTAATAGCCACCAATCTGATGGGTGTAAGAAGATATATCATTGTAGTTTTGATTTGCATTTCCCTAATAGCTAGTGAAGTTGAGCATCTTTTCATGTGATTTTTAGCCATTTTATGTCTTCTTTGCAGAAGTGTCTATTCAAATCACTTGCCCATTTTTTAAAAGGGCTGTTTGTCTATTTATTTTTGAGGTGTAGGACTTCTTTGTATATGCTGGATATTAGGCCCCTATCAGATATATGGTTACCAAATATTTTCTCCCATTAAGTAGGCTGCCTTTCACTTTCTTGTCAAACTCTTTTGAGGTGCAAAAGTTTTTAATTTTCAGGTCTAATTTATCTATTTTTTTTTCTTTCATTGCTTGTGCTTTGGGTGTAAAGTGCATGAAACCATTTCCTCCTACAAAATCATGTAGATGCTTCCATACATTATCTTCCAAGGTCTTTATAGTCTTGGCTTTTATATTTAGATCTTCAATCCATCTTCAGTTAATTATTGTATAAGGTGTGAGATGGTGTTTCTCTCTCATTCTTTTGTATATGGATATCCAGTTCTCCAAGCACCATTTGTTGAAGAGGCCATTCTCTCCTAGTTGAATGGGCTTGGTGGCCTTGTCAAATATCAGGTGATTGTATGTGCAAGGATCTATATCACAACTCTCAATTTGGTTCCATTGGTCATATATCTATCCATGTGCCAATACTGTGCAGTTTTGACTACTGTAGCTTGAGAGTATGTTTTAAAGTCAGGTAATATTATTCCCCTGATTTCATTTTTCTTTTTCAAAATGTCTTTTGCTATTCTGGTCCTCTTGCCCTTCCAAATAAATTTCATGGTTAGTTTTTGCAATTCAGTAAAAACAGGTGTGGTGATTTTTATTGAGATTGCAATATATCTGTAGATGAGTTTGGGTAGGATAGATATCTTAATGAAGTTTAGTCTTCCTATCCAAGAACAGGGAATATTCTTCCATTTATTTAAAACTTCATTGATTTCTTTAAACAGTGTTGTGCAGTTCTCTGCATATAAGTTATTTAAATCTTTAGTTAAATTTATCCCTAGGTATTTGATTCTTTATGTTGCTATTGTAAATGGAATTTTTTAAATTTCCTCCTCAGATTGCTCCTTATTGATGTACAGAAAAGCTATGATTTTTGCACGTTGATCTTATAACCTAAAACTTTACTGAACTCATTTATTAGCTCTAGAATCTTTGTTGTAGATTTCTCAGGGCTTTCTATGTATAGGATCATGTTGTCTGTAAATAGTGAAATTTTTACTTCTTCCTTTCCAATTTGGATGCTTTTAATATCTTTTTCTTGCTTAAGTTCTCAAGCAAGAACTTCTAACACTATGTTAAGTAGAAGCGGTGAAAGTGGGCATCCTCGTCTTGTTCCCGGCAAGGGAAAAAGCTTTTAGGATTTCACCATTGAATATGATGTTCACTGTAGGATTTTAAAATATACCCTTTATCATATTAAGGAAGTTTCCTTCTATTGTTATCTTTTGCAGTATTTTTATTAGGAAAGGTTGCTGTATTTTGTTGAATGCTTTTTCTGCATCTATAGAGATGATCATGTGGTTTTTCCCTTTCAATCTGTCTATGTGGTGTAGTACATTGATTGATTTTCTTATTTTGAACCTTCCTTGCATACCAGGGATGAGACCCAATTAGTCATGGTGTATAATTCATTTTATGGGTTGTTGAATATGCTTAGCAAGTATTTTGT
>PVKH010004471.1:0-23326 GCA_004027955.1 Chaetophractus vellerosus
TGTTGATGTACCATTCTATGAGGTCCCCCCTCCCCCCCGTTTGCTGTCTGTGTCCATTCGCTGGGTGATCTTCTGTGTCTGTTTCCTGCCTTCTCTTCTCGTTTTTCTCCTCCAGTCTCTTCACCAGGATTCAATCCTAGGGACCTCCGACGTGGGAGAGGGCACCCTGCCCCTTGCGCCACCTCAGTTCCTGGTTTCTGGAGTGTCTCGCCTTGGCTCGCCCGTGTCTTTTTTGCTGCATCATCATTGATCATTGTACTGTGTGGCTCAGTGGGGCCTGGTTCGCTGTGCACATGCATGCAAGATGGTGGCTCACCCACGCAGGCCTAGCACAACGCACACATGCACGCAGGGCCAGTGGCTCACCTGCTCATCTTCTATTTTTATTTACCAGGAGGTCCCAGGGATCAATCCAGATCCCTCCATATGGGAGACGGATGCCCCAACCATTTGAGCCACATGCGCCCCTTCCCTCATTAATTTTTAACTTCAGAGGGAACCATTTGTTCCAGATATTCACCTTGGTCTTTTTCTCAGCCTTAAATGAGTGGTAATTTTTATTTGTTGCTCTTGTTCTCTTCACACTTACTCAGTTAAGACTGGTTCTCAAACAGTGACAAAACAGCTGGTATTGGAAGACCTAGCAATTTCTGTTTTTGTGGACTAGGGATTAATGTTATGGATTGAATTGTGTCCCCCCCCCCAAATATATATTTTAAGTTCTACTCTACGGTCCCATGAATGTGACCCTATTTGGAAATACGACCTTTGATGATGTTAATAGTTAACATGTGGCCAAACTGGATTAGGGGGCAACCCTAATCCAACATGACTGGTATCCTTATAAGTAGAAGAAATTTGGACACACACACACACACACACACACACAGAGAGAGAGAGAGAGAGAGAGAGAGAGAGAGAGAGACAGCCATGTGACAGAAGCAGAGATGGAGTTATGCTGCCACAAGCCAAGAAACACCAAGATTGTCAGTAATCACCAGTAGCTAAAAGAGGCATTGAACAGATTTTTTCCCCTTAGACTTCAAAGGAAGTATGTAAACCTTGATTTCAAAACTTCTGGCCTCCAGAACTGTGAGAGAATAATTTTCTGTTGTTTTAAGCCACCTAGTTTGTGGTATTTTGTTTCAGCAGCCGTAGGAAACTTAAACAGATGAACGAGCCCAAAAAAACTGACTCAGGAGAAAGAAGTCTCACCTACTTCCAGGGTCTCTCTAGGTATAAGTAGCACTCCTTTTTCAAAGGGAGAGACTGAAAGTAGGATTCAGCCCAATAGTGCAAAGTCAGCAGGATCAGCAGGATCAGGCAAACCCTTTCAACAAGAGGGCAATTGTAGCCTCTCTTATTTTATGCTCTTATTTTATGCCTCCTTGAGGAATCATAAACCCTAAAAATCATAGGTTTCTAGGAGCAGTAAATCACCTCCTCTCTATACCTCCTCTCTCAGTTCTGTCCATCACTGAAGAGAGAGAAATTCAGTACCCTTTCTGTTGGAGAACTTGTGGCCTCAAAAGCACTGAAATGTTATATAGTATTTCCAGAACTTATAAATGTATCATTTTATTTGTTAATATATAATTGATACTTATAAGAGAGTACGGTTGAAGATAGTAGAGAGACATTCAGTTAATATGATCCAAAACTACCAAAATTTAGTTAACAGCCAAAACAAAAAGGGAAACAATTAATTTACAGAATCAATGATATTTCCATATAACAAGGAGATTTACAGTAAGATCGCATAGCATTGTAAGATTTTCAAGTTTCCTTGGAATCAAAAATTAAACCATATAATGATAATATTTTACTTTTTATCCCAGTCCTTTATAAATTATACGGTATGTACCTATAGTTAATGTTCATTTAACTTGCATATCTGTTGATTAGAAATACAAATCCAAATTTTATTTCATTCCTTATATTTGTAAAGAAGTATTATTCCAGTAACCAGTTCAATGCTAGAAAAATACTAAAAGTATTAAGAATTTTTAAAGGGAATGGATAGTAGAATTGACATTATTCTTGCTACCAATTTGAAATTAAATGAAAAGACATAAGTAACTACTCTGTGGGTATGATGCCTACAAAGATCAATACAAATGTCTAGACCACTCAATGTATGATGTTCCAAAGGAAAATAACTAAAGTGGTATTTCTGAAATGCTGTGCTTTTGTTTTTAGATGACACAATGCTAGGCACACAATAGTTTAATAAATATTGACAAACTTGCATACAAAGATCAAGAATATACTCCGATTGTCCTCAAATGAATTATGCTTTTATTAAATGGCTAGATTCATCTGGAATAACACAATATTCAAAGACATTATCATCCCTTATTTTATGCTACTATTTCATTACCTAAGTGAGAAAAGTGAGCTTTTTTGGACAAAGTATATCATCATAAATGACATGAAAGAAACGATGGCTATTCATAATACACTGCAAACAAATACTAGAATGTTATATAAATTTAAGTAGCACCCAAAAAAAAATCACCAAAATATCCTGAAGAACTGTTTCATCACTACTTTATTTCAAAATGAATCTAAAATGTTCAATGTCAGTATTGTCTAGTCAATAAGTCAAATTGGTAGACAAAACCTGTTTGAACTAGTCATGAAAAATAAAAAGGGATTCTCCAAGAAAACCACAAAGCAGCTCACTTAAGGTCAATTTAACGGTATTATTCTGTTTTTCTTCCAGCCCTGACATAAGATTTTACTACCTCAAAGGAAATTGTAAGAGTATCTATTTGCATTCCCCCTAGGTGATTGGCAGTTCAACACCAATTAGTTCAAAATTACACTGTTACTAGCATGCAATAAAAACAACACCTTTCATCTTTCTTACATAGGTAAGAATACCTGCAGAGCCAATAACTTTGATCAAATAAGTATTTTTGATCCTGCCCCACCCGTCTCTTTGGATTCAGGAAAACTAATAGCTGAGGGCAATTTTTCCCAGCTTTATTCTTAAGCTGAAAAACTAGTGTGGTATTGAAAATATTTTGCTTCCAAGATAATAGAATTTCCCAAAGTGCAGCATTTTTCAATAACAACTGTCCTTATACCTTATACCTTTTCTTAATACATTCATATGTCTTAAAATACTAATTATTTATTCAGATGTTAAACGACAGATAATTAATTTAAAATATAAAATGTTGTATTTTTTAAAAAACAAATATAAATAAATCTCCAACTAGATATATAAGCAACTCAAATAACTTGAAGCAATAAACTTATACCTAAATAATTCAGTGCCCTAAATAATTTGATTTCCTAAGCTTAAGTCTCATAATGAATACTATTTGGGAATGGACACCTCTAATATAAACAGATTATTTTTCATTTAACTTTTTAACTTTAGCATATAACCAAAATAAGTTGATTAATCTGTTACCTAAATAACTTTTTTAAAATTTTACTATACTTATTACTTTAAATTTGACCAAAGTGATTCTACTACCAAGAATGTAAGGTCACTCAAATACTTTTAATTATTTCTAATAACTCACTTAGGCAAACAATTTTGTTTTTAATACCCAAGCATCTTAATAACTCATATAGAAAATAGTCTTCATTTCCCTAAGCAAATAATACTTACTGTATATTACAGAACCACTGCTCATCAAACAGACTCTAAAAAGCATATGAAAACTAAAACTTGGATATTCAAATCTTTAATGTATCTATTACAGCATGGACAAACAGTTATTATGTACAGAAGAGACAAACAACCTAACCCATAAATTCAGAAATTTTATTTTGATTTCTATTATCATTTTGCAATGCTAATATTTATTAGAATAATAGTTTCTATTTACTTCGGACATACAAAAATTTGACTGAGTATGGACCCAGAAATATGAGACTTTTGATATCTAATACAACTAAGAAAATGCAAATATACATTCATCATTAATGAAGGCAAGATAGACAATATTAAACAATCAACTTTAAGAACATTTAGGAACATAAGGCAACATACAATTAATGTAATGGTCTGTTGTGTGTTTTTTCCCCCATACTTTAGATATAGTCTAGTCATAGTTAGATATTAAATTAGATAAGATAAAATTATTTTTTAATCTTGGTATTATATATGTTACTATTGAGAATGCCATTATCCACATAGGTTGTGGTTGAAAAAGTAATTCATGTACCTTAAATTCATCTTCTGTTAAAGAAATTTGGATAATTATATACAGCAACTTCTCTCTCTCTCTAAATTTCATAGAATATTTGGATATTTGACTGTCATATTATTCTATAGTTTGTTATTCCAAAGTATTCCTCAACTACTGATAAAATATATAATCCCATATCTCTTGCAGTCTCCTCATTTCATCTTGCAACAAATAATTTGCTTGGGCCATATTTTATTTCTGTGAAAGTAATTAAATGGGCTAAAAAGTTGGATGAATTATAATAAGTAATCTCTCACAAACTACCTCAGTCCCTTGGATCCAAATGTTGGTATCTTATTAGGAAGAAACCATTAATATTCTTCTCTATTAGCTCAGGAAATTAAGATAATATCAAATACTTTATCTACCACAGTCTTGCCAAGAAGGAATCAGTGTCAACGCTTTTTACTACATATTTTCTTGATGAAAGCTGGCATATGATCACTTTCAAGCTGTGTCACTAAGTATATTACTTAAATTTGAGATAGTCTCACCTCACTGATAAAATCAACAGTAAACAGTATTCTTAGAATGACCATTGCTAGAACAGAGAAGAACATCTAGAGAAAGTGAAAATAAAAGTAATTTAGGGGGCATAAGCTTCCTTATATCATTAAGCTTTTTACCTGAAAGACATCAAATGAGTAATGACCAAATTAGCAAATCTTGCCAGTGATGATGGGAAATGTCTCTAATGGGATGCTACAACCACAAATATTATCATAAAAGTTGGCATCTTCATACAGTCCCCTGGCAAACTCAGTTGTCAATACTTCTGACAAGTCACTGAGTACCAGGAAAAGGTCATATGTGTTGTTTTTTCAATCATTTTATTTAAGTATTGCAACCCAACACTCAGTAAAAATGAAATAATTACAACATTTGAGTTGTTAAGAATAAAGAATTAAAACTAGCTTCAGTTGGAAAAAAGGTTTAAAAAAAGAAAGACTGGAATCAAGCAAGAACATAAAGGTAACAGAAAGTGATAAACTTTTCATCATGAAATGAAAATAGTATCTAAGAGAATTAAGTGAATTATTAAGTCAAAAGGTTACAATATTTCTTAATAAATCACATTAAAAGAACTGTGAAGGTTTTGAACTTAAACAACAAAAAATAATTTCTATTCATTACGGAACTTCTAAAGTTACCCAGTACACCCACAGGCAATACACACACGAGAGCTAATTATTTCAATTAATGTTATTGCATTATTATTATATATAATATGCATATATAATAACATATTACTAAATATGTTAATGATATATGTAGTTTCTTAATCCTGAGAAGGAATTATAAAAAACTTTCTACCTCAATTAAAGTAATGGGACTTTCTGTTGAGCTACTTACTCTTCAAGGGCTTAGAGCAGAAATGGATTTTTTAAAACTATGTATAGCAGCTTTATTTGTAATTGCCAAAAACTAGAAGCAGAATGTTCTTCAATAAGTAAATGGATAAACAAACAATGGTATATACATACAATAAAATATTCTTCAGCAATGAAAAGGTTTGAGCTCTGTAGGTACACAAAGACATGGATGAATCTTACATGCATATTGCTAAGGAAAAGAAACCAGTCTGAAAAAAGCTACATACTGTATAATTCCAATTATATTAAATTCTGGAAAAGGCAAAATTATAGAGATGCTAAATAGGTCAGCAGTTTCCTAGGAATTTGGGGGTGGGTGGGAGTATTGAATACATGAAGCACAGAGTATTTTTTAGGACAGTGAAACTAATTCTTCATGATACTCTACCAGTTGAAAAATGAAACTATGCTTTCATTAAAACCCATGGAACCTTACAAACTAACAGTGAACCTTAATGTATGAGAATTTTTCAAAAATAATTTATGAGGTTGGGAATTCCTGTATGGAAAGCAGAATAAGACAAAATAATCTAACTGTATTACAAATGGATAAAACAACCTCACTGGAGGGAATAGGAGAGAAAGTTTGTGACTTAATTAACTTTGAGTAGAGACACAAGACCAAAGGCAATAGGAAATGCCCATAAGCACTGTACTGTAGTTGATAAAGTTGTTTCCCTTGGAGGTATGGGTTAACAATACTGAAACTACTTACATAAATACTGGAAATGAAAAATTAGGCAGATGAATGATGGATGGTGGAAGCCAGGTTTCTCGCTGTTGGAGTGGGAGGTTACATACAAGCAAGGGGAGAAGGCTAGAATGATCCATGTAAGGGATTAGAATTGGAGACATCAGTTTGATGCTCAATATCTCAGATTGTTATATATAGAAATATATTTCCTTGTTCTTTAGGCTGAGAAGGCTTAGAAATAATGATACACAATCAGCAACAAGTAACAAGCACACATAACACCCAGATCTTGGTGTCTAATACCATTCTCCAACAGAAGGCATCCAAAGAAAAGGTACCATTCCTTGTAGAAATGGCTGATTCAAAGACTGGGACAGGAAACATACAAGATGAGCCTGGAGCATCTTGTAGTGCCAAAGAGTAAAGAAGTGCTCATGAAAAAGAAAAAGAAAAAGGAAAAGAAAAAAGGAAACCCCACAGTGGTGGGGATATGTCAAAGCTACACAAGAGCCAATGAAAGAGTTCACAGTGTCCAAAGCTGAAACAATTTAAGCAACAAAATAAGATTAGTTTATAACCTAAAGCATAAAATAAATATAAATGTAAAACTGAAGAAATGAATAAGCAGTGGCTATTAGACAAATCTCCCATGTAGAAAGACTCCAAATCACATATGCAGTTACTTTACCCTCAAGGAAATGGTACATAACTCCCCACACCCTGAGTTGAACTGTGCATAGTGACTTCCTTCCCAAGAGTACAATAGGAAAAGGGAAAAAAAAAAAAAAGAGTAACTTTACAGTGGAGATACCTGACTAATACTACTTCATCCAGGTTATCAAGGTTACCACCAAGAGCAATAATTCATATTGACAGTATAAACCCTTGACATGAAGTTATGAGAACAGCACTTTACCTCTGTCTTCCTCCTCAAAACCTATAACTTAATTATGTGAAACACATCAGAAAAATCCTTATTGAGGGACATTCTACAAAATACCTATTACTCCTCAAACCTTTCAATGTCATCAAAAATAAGGACATCTGAGGCTATTAAAAGGAGTCTAAGGCAACATGACAACTAAATATAATGTGGAATACATGGGAGGATCCTAGATCTGACTTATATTTTCAAAGGCTCTCTCTGCCTTATAAGGGTAAACGTAAGTGTAGAGAGGCCAGTTAGGAAGCTACAGCAAAACTCTAATCAGGTGGTGATTGTTGCTCAAACCAGGGTAGTGACAATGGTGGTGGTAAGAAGCGGTCAGATTCTGGATATATTTTGAAGGTAGAGCCAACAGGATTTGGCCTAAGCAACTGAAAGAATAGACTTGCCAGTTATAGAGATGGGTAGACAGTTAATAGAAGCAGAATTCAGGAGTGAGACCTTGAGTTTTATTTTGGGAATGATATCTTTCAGATGCCTATTAGACACCCACATGGAAATATCCACTAATATGGAGTGCAGATGAGAGGTCAGCAGCATATGGATGGCATTTAAAGCCATGAGAACAGATTAGATAACCAAGGGAATGAGTATAAATAAAAGTAGGAGGCATGTGGCGTTCAGCATGAAGAAGTTATGGACACCAGAAAAAAAACAACAACAACACAAAGTACATTGAAAAGAAGCAGCCCATTAAATAAAAGGACCAGAAAAGTGTGCTGAACTGAAAACCAAGTAAAAATACTTCAAAGAGCAAGTAGTGTAAGATGTGGGCTGTGAAGTCACTGGCCAACTTGACAATATCATTATGGTAGAGAAGTGGAAGCAAAAGAGAGTTCAAAACAAAATGTGAAACACAGAACCAAAAATCAATAAGTATAGAAAACTCTTGTAAGGAGTTTTGCTATGAAGAAGGAAAAAGAAATAAGGTCTCAAGCTAGAGAAGATATGAGGTTCAGAGAGATTTCTTTTCTTTCTCCCCTTTTTTAAATATTGGGAGAAATTAAAGTATGTCTCTATGCTGATGGAAATGATCCAACTGGGAAAAATTTTATTATGCAAGCAACAGGATAGTATTGCTAGAGTAATGTCCCTGAATAGGTAAGAAGGGATAGAATCCAGTAGACTAGTAAAGGGCTGACTTTAGCCAGAAGCACAGACAATTCATCCATAAGAGAAAAGGCAGAGTATGTGGGGGAAGTAGCAGATAGGTGAGTCAATTTGAAGGAAAAAGACTGTGAAAATTCAATTACGATTGCTTCTATTTTCTCAAAGTAGGAAACAAGGCTATCCGCGGGGAGTGAGGATGGTGAAGAAGGCTTGAGGGAAAAGAAGACAATATAAATTAGTCTTCCAGGAGAAAGGAAGGTAAATTTAAGATAGTGGTCTTAAGTAAGACCAAGCAGTACAGCCACTCAGCTGAACAGGTGTGAAGAGTGGAATATAACCAACGTTGTGATTTTCCCAGGCATGAGTACATGAGTACAACAAAGCAAGAGAGGGGAAAGGGACTTAAGAGTGCATGCAAGAAAATGGGATTATAATAATGGTCCGGAAATTTAAACGGTATAAGGAAATAAGAGTAAGGGAAATGGGGGTGGGGAACAGTAATAAAAAGTTGTCAGGATAAATAGTGTATTAAGTCTCAATATTGAAGAACCATAGAAGGTAGAGTACTATAGGGAATAAGTTGGAAAATAAGAGATGGTAGCTGGTAAGTAGGCTGTTTGATTTTGAGATTATACAAGAACCTCTGTTACTGCTAATGAAAAGGCCTAGGTTATAATCCCAGGAGTAAGAGACTGAGGTAGGGTAGAAGACTAGATCATTAGAAAGGAAGAGGTCAAGGAACCTGGAAAGGTTATCTATGTGGAAACTGAAATCACCAAGAATTATGACAGGAATAGTATCAGAAAGAATAACAATGAACAAAGAGCTAAAATCTTCAAGGAAGGAAGAGAAATTGGATGACTGGAAAGGGGAAGAGTATTGGGGTCATTGTCTGATGACTTGAAAGTTAAAGTTGGGAGCTCTTGGGAAGGAGAAAGAATGTTTGAAAGCAGCAAAAGGGAACAAGAGGACACCTACTCAAACCTCAGGAGTAGGAGAATGAGGGATGTAGGAAAGAACAGAGCCACCACATGAAAGGGTTATAGGGAAAGCAATGTGTGCTAGGGAGAACTGAGTTTCTTCAAGCAAGATGGTGAAGGCTTAGGACACAAGCATTTTTCTGATGGGTAAACTCTTAGTTCCAAATGGTACAAGCAGAAAGTTTCTAAACTTGGGGAGAGTTAGAAAACGGGATCAGAAACTGGGATGTACAGAGACATACAGGGAAGAAAGTCCAAGGTGTGAGGGACGTGACTATTAAAACAGGGTAAACAGCAAAATGTATTAATTAGTCCTAGTGGCCTCAAGGCAGATAATGGAGTTGTGACTGTGTGTTGAGGGACAGGAACGAATGGGAATCTTGCCAGCATCATGGTGAATTTCAGGACTATTTCTTTATTTCCTGCCATGATAATGTAGACACTAGAGAAGGGCTGTCTTAACCAACTGGTGAGGCACTCTGGAGCTCCCTTAGCTCTCTACGATCACACAAAACTCCTTCCTCTCTATTTCTTCTTTTCAAATGTTTAAGTGCTGGATAAAATCTCTATAAATGCTTATCCTTTTTTTTCTTCTTCTTCAGTCTACTAGTCTGTGGCTTTGAGATATAATGTCTTAATTTACCTGCACAATGTCTAGTGGCTTAGAAGAAGATGCTCAATAAATAGAAAAGGGGAGAAGAGAGAGAAGAGGGCAGACTAATGATAAGATGGTTTCTTTAGGATATTGATAAGCATTGTAATAGTGCACGGTTTAGCTTTATATTATTAACATATATTATGAAGTAATAATATTAACAAGATCAAAACCTCCCAAATGTTTTAAGCTTCTAGCACCATCAAGTGTCAAAAAGGAGCAATGGAGAAGTCACATTCATGCACACCATCATAGAGCTATACAGATATTTTTTAAATTGGGCACAAAAATTCAACTCTAGTAATATATAATTACCACAGTAATTATGGGGAAAAAATAGTGCTTTTTCTACAATAAAATGATTCTTGATGCTGTTTGAGTAGTACTTTTTTTTTCCAGAAAGCTGTAAAGCTGAGCTCAGATATACATCATATATCACAACACACACAAAGAAAGGCATACTCAATATTTCATTAGCAAAACACCAAGTTTTTAATATTAGATCATCATTAATTCTGGTGATAAATCAACATTGTAATTTGTATTTTTAAAAAATAATTTACTCCACTATTTTTTATAATTCCTTGTAATAGCCCAGAGTAAAAAATTTAAACTCTACATTGTTTTTTATAACTTAAAATATAAATAATTTGTTACAACAAAATACATATGAGATGACACTAGATTAAATAAAATGCATGGGAATGGTTTTTATTACTAACTTCTTATTAACTATACTTTCTTAAAATAACAAATTATAAAATATCATCTTGGTAAACATACTCAGTGAAACTCATAATTCCTACTCAACATTAATCAAAATACCTTTTTTGCCATAGAATCATTTGTTATATCATAAACAGAAATCCTCTAGCCTATTATTTTCCCTCTGAAATAGTCCATTGGTTAAGCAGCAGCAAACAGCAAAACCAAAATAATTTTCCTGATCTATCATGAAAGTTTCACTGCAAAGACATTAAGACATCCTATCAAACAGAATAGTCATAAACAGTGCACAGCTTATCAAATGATATAAAATTATATTTAGCATTAACTATTATATCATTCTTGCTCCTCTCCAAACATGAATGATCTCTTCTCTACTACTATTTCTATGCTAGTGGCATATTTTCACTTGGCTTCATTTTATAACACATTTAGACTTTTAGCAAGTATTTCCTTTTCACCTTATTTAGATACAATGAACCAGTTTTGAATTTGGGGAACTTCATGATTTAGGAAGAATTAGGAGGGACTTTTTTTCTACTGTGGAAGGGGAAGGTGGTTTTGTTTCATTTAATTCAAACTCTTTAATCCATGGGGTGCTATATTTTACCCTTTCTGCATTTTAGTCTCCTAATCTGTAAAACAGAAATAACATGTACCTCAGGCCAAAACATAATCCCACATAAAAGCAAGTAACTTTACAGACTGATATTTACTCTTTACAATTCAGAAATGTGTATTACACAATAGCATAATTATCTAAATAAAACACATTTATTATACTTACTAATTTAATGAAATATTATAAAGCTGAAATTAAATATTAAAGTTGCTTTAATAAGTTAGAAGAAAGATATATGTAATTCCAGTCTAAACATTTATCTGTATCAAAGATACAAATATTACTGACAAGAATTCTCTAGAATAAATACAATCTGAAATTTTTGATCTAAGAACAAAGCTATAAATGTTATCAACACTTTTGTGTTGATTTAAATTTACTATTTGTAATTGAAGAAAATAAGTGTATTTCTTCCTATTTTTCAATAGTTCATACTTAAAGTAACATTACATTTTATAACTAGCCTTGAATTATAATTTTGAAATACAGTTAGCTGTTAATAATCTGATCTTGGTGGAGAACATTTTCTCAACATTTTTGAAGTACTACACAAGAGATAAGAATGAAGGGTGAATATCACTGAAGTAAAATTAAAAGATAATTGACCTAAACTATGTCAGTTCTCTGTTATACTCTCTTCCTTCCATAGGTTCTTCATTTGAGGTAAAAAATGATCCATAATTTAAAAATTAAGCTTTAAATCTGACATGCTTACTTGGTTATCAGCTGATAATAAACAGCATTCTCAAATAACCAAGTTCTTAAGTAAAACTTAGGTTGAATTTAGTACCTCAGTGCCAAAGAAACACTATATTTTATCTTTAAAATTTCAAAAAAGGGAGAAATGAAGTAGGGATAAAAAAATGAAAATAAAACCACATGCAAAATCAGCATAACCTCAGTAAATATAAGTCTTTTTTAAAAAAAATATGTCTTAATGCTTTAAAAACTATCAATGTATCAAGACATTGTAGTAGAGGTACATCTACTCCTTTAGTGGCCACTGTCTTAGAAGTGAACTGACCATGGTAGGTTATAGCTAACTTAGGTTAGGGGGAAGAAACTATAACTTTACCAAAAGACCTCTTATCTTAGGCAAACCTGTCTTCACTTGGGAAGTTCACATTGTACTTTTAAGTCTTGACCTCTTGTCACACAGCACAAGAAATTAAGAGGTTTATTTTTTTTCTCCCTAAATAACCTGTTTTTTTTAAAATTAAACCAGTTTTATTTTTGTCTAAATATGTAATATACCTACCATTTATTCGTCTTTGTAGTGCTTCTTCCTCTAGGGTAATAATATAAATTTGTTCATCCAGATCCTCAAGAATCTAAATTTAAAAATAAAACCATTCAATAATGCATCATTACAAATCTAGTGCCTATGAAAATGTTCAGGTTATTTGCCCTATTATTTTGATAATATATTCATTCAAATTACTAAGAACCCAAAATAAAAATTCCCAAACTATTTTATTTACAAATTAAGTAAATGTATTTAATATATAATTAAACACATCAAAAGTTGATTATCACAAAATCTACATGAACTGAAATTGGATTTTTTTTTAATTTAAAGGATTAAACTAAAGAACTAAAGAACTAAACTACAACTCTCTCAATGGCAACCAAATATAAGAATTTTAAAAACCCAAAAATGGTTTATATGGTATTAAATGGTAATACCTCTTTATATCCAAGTCAACATTTTAGAGCTGGAAGAAATGTACCATCCAGTCCAACATTTGTTTTCTCATTTATATTTACCTACATAATATCTAAAACAAGAATTTCATAACTAAATCACTACCATGCAGTATTTTCCATTACATCATCATCCTTATATACCAAAAACATTCCACAAATATTTAACATAGGTATTATCAAAATCATCCTATAAAGAGAATACCTAAAGAAATGGTATCTTAAATAACAACCACTCACCATTAAGTTATATAACACTAGTTCAGAATGGAAAAAAAAAACAAAACACTAATCAGCTATCAATTTGTTTAATTCTAGCTTTGAAAACATAGTTAGAATCTTCTCACAGAAGGATGGCTATCTATTTTTCTAGCTCTGGGAAAAATCCAAAAGAGGCCCAGACCTGATATCAACGTTTTGTATCAGTCAAACTCAAACTTTCTATTTCCAGCAAAAATAAATAAATTGTGAGAAGCCGGTAGATAGAAAAAGGACAGAAGCCTTATATGTATATCCATCCAGCAAACTGACAAGGTATTTTCAGAAAAAAATTCCCAAATCATGTAATTCCTACCAGTTATCAAATTTATATATTTTATATGAAATTTATTTGAGGAAATCTATTAATTCCCAGTCTTTTGACAAATATTTTTGGTCTCTTATGACCTAGCAGTGAGTATACATGTGATCTGTACCTTTGTGAAACCTAACATCTGGAGGAGAAAATAAGTTAAGAATAAAATAAGAAATTAAGAAATAAAATTTTTAAATATACGCAATAAACAAAATACAAATAAATAATTACAAAGAATGATCACCCTATGAGAGAAGCAAATAGGGTACAGTTACTGGTGGGAAGAAAGAGGAAAGAGAAAACTACTTAAATAGGTTACCCAGTGAAGGCCTCTCTAAGGAGGTAACATTTAAACTGAGAACAGTCAGCCAGGTATTAGAATGTGTGAAAGTCCTGAGGTAGGAAAGAGTTTGGTACATTGAAAGGATTGGCTGGAATGCAGTTAATTAGGAGTAATCCGAGATGGAGATAGAGAGTTAGGCAGGGACCATATCTTTGTGGGCCATAATATGAAGTTTCTTTTCCATTAATGCTTCTCATCACTTTCTACCATTTGGATCAGAATTGACAACTTTTACTTTTCTTAAGGTCTAACACTTGCAGAATAATTTAATCTTACTATGCAAATTGTCCAATTAAATTACTTATCACAATAGGTATGTCTTACCTGTGACTAACTGACAATATGAGTGGCACAGAGGTAGGTGTTAATGTGTGTTAGGTACTTACTATGTGCCAAGCACTGTGTTAAGTGCTTGCATGCATCACATCCCTTGATTTCCACAACTCTATGAAGAATAAACTGTTATCACCCCCATTTTATATGCCAAGAAAAAAGGTTTGGCAAAGAAAAGTCATTTGCCTTAAAAGCCTGTGCTCTTAACTACTATGTACTAACAGAGACTGAAATATGGTAAGACATGGTCCTTGACCTCACACAGCTTCTACTCCAGTGTAGCATGAAAGATAAGATGAATTTTCAAAAATAATTATAGGATTAAAATAAATGTCACAAACAAGGCCTAAATAAAATGTTACAAAAGTTCAGAGGAAGAAAGATTTCTTCCAGTTGGGGAGAAAAAAAAATTGGTAAGTATTTTTGATGGTAGTAGCATTTGAATTGACTCTTAAAATAGAAACTTAAATTACTGAAAGGAGTAAAGGGATTTCAATCAGAGGAAATGATGAACAAAATAAAGAGGAAGAAAGGTACAAAGTATCCCCAGCAAAAAAACATTGCTCTACTGTTCAGGAGCTTATGGCAGAAAAGTGTAGTGATCCAGAGCTTAGGCTCTGAAAATCAAATTCTCTGGGTTTGAACTCTGGCTCCATTACCCACTAAATCTGTGCTCTTGTACAAATGTCCCTGAACTTCAGTTCATTCATCCATAAAATAAGAATACCACCACCTAATTTATGGCTTTGTTGTTGTGATTAAATGAAATTATGCATGTAAAATATAGTGCTTATAGAAAGCTGAGAACATATACCCAATAACTCAATAATCATTCTTATTGGGTGTTAAGAACAAGAAAAACATAATATGAACCATTGACCATGTTATTAGCAATGCTTCAAGATTTGTTCATCAATTGTAACAAATGTACCATCTGCATGTAAAATATTATTAATAGGATAGAGTGGAAAACGAGGAGGAATCCCCTATATTCTCTATGTGACTTTCCTAAAACCTAAAGCTTCTTTGAAGATAAAATGAAAATAAGTAAGACACTGGGAGAATATACAGAAGAAAATGTCACTGTACATACAAGACAACAGATCTTACAGTGATGAAAGACACAATGTCTAAAAAATTATTTTTATTTCAAATTTTTAAAATTATTTTTGTTATTTCATTTGTTATTTTTAAAACTATCGTTATTATTTCATTTTCTTTTTAAAAAAGAAGAAAAGAAAAGAGGCAAATATAATTAAGGTTTTGAGGATATTATTAATAATAGAAAAGTTTGGAAGAAAAATTAGCTTGGGGAGGGGAGATAAGTGACTTGATATTATATATGTGAGTTTTCAGCTCCATGGGATAGTCAATGATAGCAATTATAACTTTTGATTTCATATCTTTCACTAGAACTGAAGTTTAGAAGTGATGTCAGGAGAACAGAGTATTAATGGACAGAACTTCAAATATTTGCTTATATTAGAGGATAGGAAATGGAGGAAGAGACAAAAATAAAAACAAAAACAAAAATAGGGTCAGAGAAGAAACTAAATGAATGCAGCATCACAAAACCTTGAGGGAAGTGAATTTCAAGATTTACAGCATGTGTGTTATACTTGTGTGTGTGCATTTATATATTAAGTATAAAATTAAAACGTATTTGTAAAAAAAAGAGATGAAGAGATTAATTTTCAAAATTAAGTAAGCATTCAGTAAAAGAATACCTATTATGATATTTCCTCAATTTTTCCCCTGATGAATCACCTTGATGGAGAAGACCAACATATAACCATAACAACATAATAAGTATTACTAGAGAGATACAAATAAAGGAGAATATAATAAATACAGAGGAAGGAGTTTATTTTTGCTTAAAGGAGAAGTGAGACAAAGTTCAAAGAAATTTAGTGAATACAGGTAATATTTGAGCTGGGGTTAAGAATGTTGTTAAGTAGCTAGAGCAGGATCGAGGCATTCCAGGAAGAAAGGCCCTAGATAGATCTAAGTATGTTATAACATAACCTCTTCTGAGCACGGCAAGTCAGCTGGTGAGTCTAAAATCAGCATCAGTGGAGAGAGTAGCTAGAAGTAAATTAAATGTGGTTGTGAAAGGTCTTGTAATTTATGAATAGTTTATACTCAAAGTTTGTAGCTAAGGAGGATCCATGAAAATAATTTAAGTGACCAATTCCCTAGGTGTAGCAAAGAATTATTCTCAGATTTTTGACAAAATAGCCAAAGAAACTTAGGATCAAATCACTAGAACTACTACCAACTGAACAACATTTAAAAAATGAAGACATAGTATTTATGAGTGTAAAGGAAAAGGAAAAGGCAATTAATCAAGATCTGATGTACAAGCAAACTTTCAGAGACATAACTACTTTTAAAATCAAAGCATATGTGTGGGAATTATTGAAACATAATAGAATTACTGTTTGAAATGAGGCACAGACACCAGAAACAATTATAAGTATTTACAAATATGCCTTAAAATTTGCTAGAGGAATTTTCATCTGAACACCTATGATTAGTATTTTTAAAGCAAAACCAAATGTGGTTTCCAAAGATGAAAAATATTAAAACAAAAATAATAGCAACAACAATTTGGATCACAGACCTGTAAAAATATACTTTTTAAGTTACTAAATGCTAATTCATAATCAAAAAGATACTCAAATTCAACACATTTACTTAATAAACAAAATTATTTATAATGAAATACTTACTGTTGGCTTCACTAACAACTGACCCATTACTGTAAACATACGGGAAAGACCAACTGGTGTACACACTGCAGAAAGAAGATTGCCAACAGAGAAAACTGTGTTTCAGAGTTAGGATTGATAAACTACTACTCCATAAAGAATAAAGCAAACTCAAAAATTTTTGTTTTAAGAAAATTCTTGTCCCAAATTTAGATTCTTTCAGTGTTTGTCACAGAGCACTTCAACTTCACTAATAAAGAAGCAAGATGGGACAATATTAGGAAGATTACTATATTTAGTGAAAGATATGTGAAGACTAAAGAAGGCTTAGAATATTCAAGGTTCTAGCAGTTCAATGATAAAAAATATTTTCGCTTAAAAGAAATTAAAAAAAAACACAAGCAAGGAACAGATTCAACTTCAAGTAGCAACAGATTTAAGAACCAGATAAGAATATTTAAAAGTGACAACTATAATTTTAAGTCCTTTTAACTACACTTATCTATTTATGGTAGTCCTGCTATGATGCCTCAAGTATAACAAAACAAATTTTGAAATAAAAACCACAAATTCTTCAGATAGAATTCTACAATTACTATTGAATCTGGTATTAGGACAGGAATGTGTGTGTGTGAGTTTATGTGTATGTGTCTCTTCTACAACCATATGAAAAAAGGCTTTCTTTAGAGAACATCAAAATTATCTTATTATTTGGAGGCATCAGTTTATCAAAGTTTATCTTGACCAATAAAAAAGTAAGGACCAACTTCAAAAAAATCTTCAAGCTGTGAGGTAATCGCATCAGGAAGCTTTCCCATAATTTTCCAGAATACATGATAACTTAATTTTCCTATCAATATTAAGTCAGAAAAATACTTACAGAGAAGTAACAAACATCCCATCAGTGAGATACAGGAATATAAATAGGGTAGGTAAAACTCCCAGAGATCTAAAAAATATATAAATATATTTCAACAAATCCAAAATCCTATATATTAAGATGTAGACTAACTATATCTTAGTGTAGTGTAACATCATAATTGAAAATTTGAGTCTATTAAACAATATAATATATTTGAATTCACAATTTATTTCTAAATTGTATTTTTAAATGATCTAAAACAGAAGAATAGGAAATAACCTGTCCTGGTTTGAGAGTTTTGTTGACTCCAGAAAATTATGTTCTTAAGTTAACCCATCCGTGTGCATGGAAGCCTATTATATGTGAGGCTTTTTGGTTAAATTCAGTTGAGGGATCTTTTGATTAGATGGCGTCACTTAAGAGCCTTTAATCAGACTGTGGAATCCAATACAGATCTTAATTATTTTACTAGAGTCATGAAAACAGAGACACAGAGAGAAAGAGAGCCGCTGCCATTTTTACCTTGCCATGTAAGAAAGGACTCTAGGACCGCCTACAATTGCAGAAAGACAGAAACCCCAAGAAGCTAAGAGAGAGGCTGGAGGTTGGAGGCTGGAATCAGTGGAGCCCAAAAGCAAGGAGAAGGGAAAGACAGCCATGTGCCTGATCACCCACAGCTGCGCTCAGGGAGAAAGTGAACCTGGAGGTGCAGGCAGGGACCTTGGCAGACACCACCTTCCATTTTGCCTTGCCATCTGGCAGGACTCCAGGATTGCCAGCAGCCAACTTTGGTGAAGAAAGTATCTCTGCTGATGCCTTAATTTGAACATTTAAGCAGCCTCAGAACTGTAAGCTTTTACCCTAAGAAATCCCTATTGTAAAAGCCAATCTATTTCTGCCATTTTGCTCCCAGTAGCTTTAGCTAACTAAAACATATCCCTTCACAAAATCTGTTTAGAGGGAGAAATAAAAAAGCTTCCAGGGAATTTTAAGACTAGAAACAATAAACGAAATGAAATCTGAAAATCTCCTTGCACATTCTACATCTATAGGAGACACATAAACATTCATTTCTTTTCTTAAACATGTCAAAAGATTTCTTAATTCTGTAAATTAATATATAGGGTTAACTTTTACAAAGAATTATTAAAATGTTTTAAAATGTGTAATTATATCCCAAACTATAAGTCCTCATTATAGAAACTGGTTTAAACAGATATATCTCGTACCATATAAAGATTCCATACTTGCAGCATCATTGTCAATAAGTGCAGAAGCTACCCATACTATTCCAAGAATAAGTAACGCAAGAAGAATAAGCATGACCAGCGTTTCTAAAATTCGGGCTCGGATTCCCTGGAAAGATATAATAAAGATATAATTTTAATACTTTATTTCATTTGATGAACAATTGTGTTTCTGCCTATATAAAAGCATAAAATAATAATTTGAAAGGGGAGGAAATTTATATTTACTAACAAAAAGAAAACACTGTATTCATATAGTTAATAATGTTTAGAACAATTTTTCTTTTCAGGATTATGGAAAATACTATTAAGCTTGGAATAAAATACAAAAAAAAAAAAACTTCATAGAAACGATTTTGCAGAACCATTTTAAATGACTGTCTTTACTAACCGTTTCCACCAAGAAAATAGATTAATTTTATCTGTGATTCTAAACAAGGTAATGTAAGACTAATTATGGCTTAGAGCCAAAAAGTTTAGTGAACATTAAACTTGGTAAAAGCACTATGCACCATTTTACTTGAGAAGACCGTTTTCCATTATAGTAAGTTCTATATAGTTCTTTACAGCCTACAGAGCCCTCAAGTGTGCAGCTGAAGAACTGCTCTTTTTAATCCCAACATTATACACTCTTATGGCTATTATATGAATTATACCATTCCTTTCTTCACATTAGATAAAATTTTCATTAGTCCATGAGGCTGGAATATATTAAAGAATCATTATGCACAATTTTGTTTAAAATGTAAAACAAATTCTGACCTCAGGGTCAAATTGGAGGCCAGTCTTTTATACCTGAATGTTATTAGACAAGGAAAAAAAAAAAGAAACTTTCTTATACTCCTAAAAAATCACCAAATAATTGGGTCTGTACATAAATTTCAAGATTCATATTGGTATTTTATACTGTAATACATTAATCTACATCTAAAACAACAAACAATAAAATCATAAGTGAATCCATGCCTCCTAATAAAACATGTAATCTTTCTTTCAAAAAAAAAGTTTAAAGGAGTGACTTATAAAGAGCTAAAACATACTCATTGCAATTTTGCCACTAAATATTAACTGAGATAAAAATTTTTCTAATTTCTGAATTGAGGAGTAGATTATACTTAAATCACAGCATCCCAGTTCCTCAAATTCAATAGTGAGAAAAGAGAATGTCCTAAAGTCACAAATAAGTATTTCTAGACCTAAATGGCATGACCTCAGAGCTGAAGTGGCCATTTCTTCCTTCAACATTAACACAGTCTTACTATACGGCTGCCCTTGGCAGTACATAAAAAATACTTCATCAAATATGGACATCAGTTCACCTTAAGTGTTGATAGCAAGGGAGGCCAGTGAACCGGAATGAATTAGGCTTACATTTTATTTAATATATTTAACAATAATTATTATTCAAGTGAGATGAAATATGTATAGTCACAAAATATGCTACAACAAAACAGACTACTACTTTGCTGAAGAACCTTCTGAACCTCTACAACTTTCAAACTATTCAGGATACCAAAACACAACCACTTTTTCTTTCCCTGCCTATGACTGGAGCCCAAACCCTCCCTGTCTCTGAGCAGCTCATAAGGAATATATGAAATAAATAGTAGGGCTCCCAAAACATATAATACAAGCATTTCAAGTGTTATGATATATAAACTAAACAGTATCACAGTATAGCAGCATTATGTTATATAATATGGGAGTGAAACAGTAGGGCTCCTTCGAATGAGTTAAAACCCACTGTCTAAAACACATAACATGTGTTATAAGTGTTTTAATAATATGTGTTATAATGATAAATGTTAAGCAATCAATCATCCTCAAGTTTACACACTTCCTCTGATATTTTGGTACAAAATATTTCTTAGCAATTAAATTTGTTTTTCTTCAAATATGCTTCTATGTGTTCCATGGGTCTCACATTTTTGCATGTCTTGGGAGCAGAGGCATTGAAAGTCCTTGTTCTGGACTATCTTCTCAAGGATGTCTGTAAAGTAAACAGCCTTGGAAAACAGAGATATTGTCACTCTCTGAAGAAGAGAAAAGGTGTATTTACTGTCTAGTATGATAAAGATACTGTCATCCTCCAGAGCAAAAGTCAGGTGAGTTTGCTTGCAATCAATTATAAATAATTTGCACTGTCCCTATGGGACTTGGGGATAAGGAGAACAGGAAGCTCATGCATTTATTGAGCTGTGAATAACAAAGTCCTTTGTTTCTGACCCAGGAAACTGATGTCTCCAGCCAGGATCCACGAAACTGTGGCAGTCTAACTTCTTAGCTTGAAAGTAGGATAAAATCACAGACTCTTCACAGTTCTTGACAACTTTTGGTGGCAAAAGTGGGATACTAAAAGAAACATGGCTTTCTGGAAGAAGAATAACAATGGTCCCCACAGGTTGGTTTAAGGAATATGAAAAGACTCCCCAGGATCCAGTAATGAATGTTCTCACCCAACTAAGCAAGTGGGGAGGAGAAAGATCCTGCAGTGTTCTGTTAGGACATGTCTAGAGGCTCAACTGTGAAAGGGAAGAGTGAAACAAACCACAGAATTAGTGGTTTGGTTCTAACACTCTCCTCTGAGCAGAAGCAGGAAGGAATGTTTTCATGACAGTATAACAGCAAGTCCTACAACTAAAAGGTAATGTGAATGTAGATACTGAACTAAGGAGTGCCCAAGCTGAATAAATGATAATAAGAATTAGGGTATAGATCTTTTTGTGAATCAAAGACACAATAAGTTTGGTTTAGCTATGAGCAGCCACTAGGCTACTTGAAATGGCCAATATCTTGCTTAATGGTTTGTACCTCTTACTTTCCCATGCTCTCTGATCCCTCCCTCTCCCCTACTCTGATGCTTTAAGGAAAAAGTTGACTGGGGCAGAGCAAAGGTTTCCCTGTTCCCAGGCAGAAATGAAAGCAATGCATACCCATTTGAGTATGCCAGGGGTCTTTGGAAAAGAGAAGGACTCAAAGTTCTATGGGTCTGTTGGGTACAGAAGCCCAAGTCATCATCCTACCAGGTACTTCACAAAAGACTGTAAAGTCACTACCTTTAAGAATTGTTAGTGAAGAATGAAAATTAAAAAAAAAAAATAGGGAAATATGAACAATTACATTTATGTTTACAAACAAAAATACAATGCCAAAAGATATTTTTGAAAGGGAAGCCAATTAATTACAGTAATTCTATATTATCTTTTAAAGATCTAGACATTTAGATGAGAGAAAAGAAAGAGTAAAGAAAAATTCATTTTAAATCATGGTTTAAATGATATTTCCTTTTTTTACTGTTACAAAAGAGAAATCTAATTTAAAGAATGTTATTTTAAAATATAAGGTTACTACTCGTAGTATCAAATTAATATTACCTTCTAAAATACTAGAGAAAAGAAAAGAAATAGTTAAATAGAAAAATATAGCAAAATATTAACAAATAAAGCAAAATACATTAAAAATATAGAAACAGGGAAAAATAAAGCCAAATATAACCGCTATAACCCTAAATATGAAATAGGTCAAAAAACAAAATTCAATTGTCAAGCGACATTTAAAATAAAGTGATACTAAAAATTAAGAGTAAAAAAGGATAATAGATTATTAAATAATAAAATAAAGTGATACTAAAAAATAAGAGTAAAAAAGGATAATAGATTATTAAATAAATGCAAGAAAAATGTAACAGGGGTCTCTAATAATATAGGGAAAGAATGCAAAGCAAAAAGCATTACATGGCACTAAGAGGATTTTTTATATTGATAAATCTGACTACCCACTATAAAATATAGCCAAGTGTATTCTAATTTTTTTTTTAGGCTAAACAGGGCTTCATTGTTATTTTTCTTTATACATCTAAAAATATGCAGAAAACCTTTATTCTTTATAACTTGCATATGTTTAGGTCAATTTTACATTTTGAAACTATTCATTTAAAAATTAAAAATTCATAATGAACATTATGAGAATCCTGAACTTTTATAGGCAGCTTCTGCTCAGTGAACACCATTAACTTCTGACTTAGCCAAACCATCAGTGAACCAAGCCCAGGCATTTAGAGGAATGCCTGTGAACTGAAGGCCCCATTGAGCCAGAAGCTTTGCATCAGCAGTAGAGCGGAGTATAAAGTTTCCCACCCCCCCACCCCCCCAAGGAGTAGTTGCCACTTTTTCGTGAGATGCCTCTAGGGCCAGGCAGACTGAGCTCTTGAATATACCATTTCCCTTTGGCTAATG
>PVKH010004472.1:0-23323 GCA_004027955.1 Chaetophractus vellerosus
AACCATGCAGAAGGAAGAAAATAAAGATTAGAGCAGAGATAAATGATAATTAATAGATTATTAAAAGTAGATAAGTTTAAAAAACAATAGGGAGAACCAGTGAAACCAAAAGTTTGTTCTTTGAAAAGATCAATAAAGCCTAAAAACATTACTTAAACTGACAAAGAGAGAGGACACAAAAAACTAAGATAAAAATGAAAGGGGGCCATTATTACCAACCCCACAGAAATAAAAGGACTATAAGAGGATACTATGACTGTACACCAACAAATTAGATAACCTAGATGAAATGGACAAATTCCTAGAAACACAAAAAACTACACTCAAGTTAAAAATCAATTTCAACAGACCAATAACTAGCAAGTGTACTGTATTAGTAACCAAAAACCTCCCATAAAGAAAAGTCCAGGACCAGATAGCTTACAGTAGAATTTTACAAAACATTCGAAGATGAATTTTAACACCAATCCTGCTCAAACTCATCCAAAAAACTGAAGAGAAGACACACTCCTTAATTCATTTTATGAGGCCAACATCACCCTAGTAGCAAAGCCAGATAAAGATACTGCAAGAAAAGAAAGGTATGGACCGATATCCTTTAGGAATATAGATGTAAAAATCTTCAAGAAAAAACTAGCAAACCAAATCCAACAGCATGTTGAAAGAATTATACATGATCAAGTGGGATTTATCCCATGTGTGCAAGGTGGATCAACATAAGTTGCTTATTGTAATATACCACATTAACAGAATGAAGGGGAAAAAACACATGATCATCTGAATTGATGCAGAAAAGGCATTTGACAAAATCCAGTATCCTTTCTTGATAAAAGCACTTAGAAAACTAGTAATAGAAATAAACTTTCTCAACATGATAAAGGACATATATGAAAAGCTCACAGCTAATATCACACTTAATATTGAAAGACTAAAAGGAAAGGTTTCCCTCTAAGATCAAGAACAAGACAAAGATGGCCCACTTACCACCACAGTTATTCAACATTGTATAACAAG
Source organism: Chaetophractus vellerosus (assembly GCA_004027955.1). NCBI lineage: Eukaryota > Metazoa > Chordata > Mammalia > Cingulata > Chlamyphoridae > Chaetophractus > Chaetophractus vellerosus. The sequence continues at coordinate 1,015 of PVKH010004472.1, forward strand.
TTCTCGCCAGAGCAATTAGGCAAGAAAAAAGAAAGAAAAGGCATCCAAATTGGAAAGGAAGAAGCAGCACCTTCCCTATTTGCACATGACCTGACCCTGTATAGAAAATCCTGAAAAATACACAACAAAGCTACTCGGACTAATAAATGAATACAGTAAAGTATCATATATAAGACCAACATGCAAAAATCAATAATGTTTCTATATACTAGTAATAAACAATCTGGCAGAGAAATCAAGGAAAAAGATTCATTTACATAGCAACTCAAAGAATCAACAGGGAACCAGCTGTGGCTCAATTGGTAGAGCCCTGGTTTACCACATGGAAGGCCCCGGGCTCGGTTCCCGGGGCCTCCTCAAGCAGGCAGGCCACCTCGAGCAGGCAAGCCACCACAAGCAGGCAAGCCGCCGTGAGCAAAGGCAAGCCGCCGCGAGCAAGGCAAGCCGCCGCGAGCAGGCAAGCCGCCGTGCGGTGAGCTGACTTGGCAGGATGCCGCAGCAGGGGGAGACAAGCAGACACAGAAGAACGCAAAAGCAAAATGAACACAGCAAGAACAAGCAGCAAGGGGGGGATAAATAAATAAATAAATAAATAAATAAATAAATAAATAAGAATCAAACATCTAGAAATAAATATAAGCAAGAATGTAAAGGACTTATACATGGAAACTATACAAAGAAATCCAAGAATTGAAAGATATTCCATGTTGGATAGCTAATTGTTAAGATGTCACTTCTACAGAAAGCTATTTACAGATTCAATTCAATCCCAATTAAAATTCCATCAGTCTTCTTTGCAAAAATGGACAAGCCAATCATCAAACTTATATGGAAGGGTAAGGGACCCCAAGTAGCCAAAGCCATCTTGAAGAAGGAGGAGAAGGAGGAGAGAGGAGGAGGAAGAAGGAAGAAGAAGGAGAAGGAGAAGGAGGAGAAGGAAGAGAAGAAGAAATTTGGACAACTCACATTTTCCAATGTAAAAACTTACTACAAAGCCACAGTAATCGAAACAGCATAGTGCTGGCACAAGGGCAGGCATATAGAGTAATAGAATCTATTTGAGAGTTCAGAAATAAACCTTCACAACTATTGCCAACTGATTTTTGGCAGGGTTCCCAAATCCACTCAATTGGAAAAGAATAATCTGTTCGACAAATGGTGCTGGGAATACTGTATATTCTTATGCAAAAGAAGAAAGGTGTCACCGTACCTTTTACCATATACAAATATCAACTAAAAATGGATCAAAGACACAAATATAAGAACCAAAACTATAAAACTAAAGAAAACCTGAGGACCTTGTGTTATGCAATGCTTTCTTAGACTTTATACCCAAAACATAAGCAATAAAGGAAAAACATAGTTAAATGGGACCTCATCAAAATAAAAGCTTTTTGTGCTTCAGAAGACTTCATCATGAAAGGAAAAAGACAAGCTACGGAATGGGAGAAAGTATTTGGAAACCACATATCTGATAAGAATTTAATATCCAGAATATATAAAGAAATCCTAAACTCAATAACAACAAAAAAAATCCCAACTAAAAAATGGGCAAATCCATGAGTAGATATCTTTCCAAGGAAGATATACAAATGGCCAGCAGGGAAATGCAAATCAAAACCACAATCAGGTACCATTTTACACCCACCAGAATGGCTGCTATTTTTAAAAATGTAAAATAATAAGTGTTGGACAGGATGTGGAGAAATAGGAACATTTGTTCGTTGTAGAAGATAGTTTGGCGGTGCTTCAGAAAGTTAAGTATAGAATTACCATATGACTCGTCAATCCCACTTCTGGATTTATACCCAAAAGAATTGAAAGCCGGGTCTTGAACAGTTATCTGCACACTGATGTTCATAGGGGCATTAATCACAATTGCCAAAATATGGAAGAAACCCAACCATCAACAGATGAATGGATAATCTAAATGTGATATATAATACAATGGAATATTATCCAGGTGTAAAAAGAAAGGAAGTTCTCATACATGCAGCAACATGATGATCCTTGAAGAAAACTTTGAGTAAAATAAGCCAGACACAAAAAGATATTATGTTGTGTGATTTCACTGATATGAAATAATTAGAATAAGCAATTCCAAGGAGTCAGTAACTAGAATACTGGTTACCAATTACTGAGTTTGGGTTAAGAAATGTAGATTTAATGCTTATTTGGTCCAGATTTAATGCTTAATTTATCCAGGGGTGATATAAAAGTTTTGGTAATGGATGGTGGTGATTATAGCACAATATTGTAAATGTAATTAACACCACTGAATTATATATTTGAATGTGGTTAAAAGGAGAAATTTTAGGTTGTATAAAAGTACTGTATAAATAGTACTTTACAACACAAACAGTGAGCCCTAAACCATGGGCTATAGTTAATAGTACAATTATAATAATATTCTTTCATCAGTTGTAAAAAGAGTACTACACTAATGCAAAGTGTTAATAATAGGGGAGTTAAATGGGAACTCTGTATTTTCTGCATGATTTTTCTGTAAGCCTACAACTTCTCTAACACAGAAAACTGCATTTTAAAAATGTATTTTGGCACCCTCTGCCTGGCAGGAGAAGAAACATTTTTGAGGGCAAATTCATGTTTTTAATTCAGAATAAAAGATTTGGTTTTTTTCTTTTAATTCCCATGACTCTGAGAATTACAGGATTAGCTTCAGGATCTTATTTGGAAGTTTATTTACAAATTCACCGATTCTATTATTTTTTCTCTTTTTCACCAGGAACTGTATATTTGGGATTAGCTGTACAATAAGTTTTAGTCATAAGGGAGCAAACCCTTTTTATTGAAAGCATTTTAATTATCTGCATCTTCACACCCTTTTGATTACAAGACAAAAAAACAACCAAACTAGGCTCATAATGCAAGAGAATATTTCTGGATCATGTTTCTGAAAAGTCCAGATGGAAATTTGGCTTTGGTCAAAAAAGCTCAAGTCATGTCATCAGGACCCAATTTCTTTCCACCTTTTTTCCTTTGCCATGGCAAGAAGGCTGTATGAAGCTCCAAATTTATATCCTCACAGCTACCAAATAAACACAAAAGATCATAAGTAGGCAAAGGTTTGGGAATAACTCTAACTGGATTGAATTTTGCTTAGCTTGGGTCACATGCTCATTCATGAACCAGTCATGTCCAGTAGATACAATTCTCTATCAGCCAGGCCTAGCTGTGCCCACTCTTTGAGCCTTACCCAAGCCACATGAAGTAACAGTAAGGGAGGTGTGTATATTTCGCCAAAGAAAATGCAAAGAATTGTTAGCAGAAGAGGAGATATTGTATAGACAAAAATAATAGATGTTCAAAATAGCACTGTTTCATCAACTCACTAAACAGGGTAAAGAAAAAGCAAACTCCTTCAAGGGAAAAAAAATGAGTGACAAGGCTTAAAGAAGTACAAATATTTTACTCTAAATATGCTCTGCTGTCTGCAAATAGGTGCTTATCTACCTAAAAGAGCATTAGAAAATAAAATATTTTCAACTTTTCACTGGAACAGATAATATCCTGATGTTTCCCTCCCTGACTTCTAGTAAACCAAAGAATATAAGATAGTTTCACAATTAAAGAAAGCTAGTTAGCTAAAATGTTACTAATCATTAAATAAAACAAAAAACCTCTAGCTTCTTTACCCCGTACTACAGTGTCAGAGCCATAGGAATTAAAAATTAGAATAACTGGATTCTCGTCACAGCTCTTAAATGATCTGTCTTGCTTAACCAGATAATATCTATGGCCCTAAGTTTTCTCATCTATCAAAGGAAAGGTTCTTCTAGCTCTAAAATATTATGATTCTGCTTCTTTGTCTTCTGTATCTTCAATTTGAAGGTTAATTACATTTGGAAGAATCTGGACATTAAAAGTGGAGAGCAGTTTGGATAAAAATAAAGAATATGCATGAACTTTTTGAGGAAAAGGGAGTAGACTATTAGTGACTGAGAGGGAAGACAAGAGAAAAATAAAAATGAAAAGAGAGAAAAGGAACCATTGTGTGTAGAGACTTTGAAAGTTGAGAAATCTGAATTTATTGTTACCTATGTGGAAAGGAGTTATTTTTTAGGAAGATAGTGTATAAAATGGATACGTCAGGGAACCCAAATCAGGAGATTATAGTAATAGGCCTAATAAAATGTAATCGTGGGTGTTCCTAAAAAGTTAAACATAAAATTACCATATGACCTGGCAATTCCATTCCTTAATATGTACCCAAAAAATTGAAAATAGAGGTACAGATACTTGTACACCAGTGTTCTCAGCAGCATTATTCACAGTAACTTGGTCAAAACAGCCCAAGTATCCATCAACAGATGAGTGGATAAACAAAATGTGATATATCCATACAATGGAATACTCCTATTCAACCATAAAAAATGAATGAAGTTCTGCTACATGCTATAACGTGGATGTACCTTGAAAACATTATGCTAAGTGAAATTATCCAGACACAAAAGGACAAATATTGTATGATTCCACTTATATGAAATACCTAGAATAAGCAAATTCATAGAGACAGAAAGTAGAGTAGAGGTTACCAGGGTAGAGTGTTATGGGGAATTATTGCCTAATGGGTATAGAAGTACCATTTGAGGCAAAAAAAAATTTTGGTAATGGATGGTGGTGATGGTAGCACATTGTGAATGTAGTTAATGCCACTGAATTGTATACTTAGAATGGTTAAAATGGCAAATTTTATGTTCTATATTTGTTACTACAGTAAAATGATAATTTTAAAAAGTAACCTGAGACTGAAGTAAAATGGTGATAAAAAGAAGTGAAAGAGACATTTCACCAAATAAAATATAAAATAGTTGGTGATCTGTTGGATTTGGGGATAAAGAAAAGGAAAAAGTTAAAGATGATGTCAAGCCTTTGAAAATAATACTTGAATAACATTAAATAAGCTAGGCGCATAGGAGGAAAAGTTGGTTTAGAGGGTAGACAATTTTTGGAATCTTAAATTTGAAGTATTTTTAGAACATCTTCTGTTCTTCCACAATGCCTAATGCATATTTCTACAATTGTGCTTAGCACATTTTGTATGATTTAAATCTGTAATGTTAAACCTCATTTGAGCCCTCTCTGCTGCCTGATGAGCATTTTTTTTTTCTCTTCTTTAGTCAGCTATCTTTCCTTCTTTCCTCAGTGGCTATTTCAGCTCTTTTTTATTCTCATTATGGCTCTGCCTCATCTTTGACGCCACCTCTGTGAGCTGAAATTTCTTATATTTTACAGAGACCATTAGATTCAAATTCCTTCAGATTCTACCCTTCACCTCTAATATTATCAGACCTTTAGTCATCTTTCTTTTCTCTTGTCTCAGAAAAAGAACTATTTCTTTTCAATGCGAACCCATTTTTATATTCTTTTTATTCTATCTCTTATTTGCATATCTTGTTCATTTATTTCTTCCAAAGGAATCTTCAGTCTTTCCTTTACCATTAACTGTACTTTCCTCTAAGGCTAAACCAATGAACAATCTCAAGACAAACTTAACCCCTGTTCCTCTATTCTGCTACAGTTGGGAGGGAATAACTGATAGAAAACTTCTCCCAACCCTCCCCTAGTCCCAAATCACCATCCCATCTCTCGCTTTCACCCCTTCACCACCCATCCTACTAGACAACAAATTCCTTGGCCGCCTCTCTTTTTCATCACCATATGGAATTGTAGTGCCTGAAACAGGAGGTGATGAATGAAGATGTAATGAATTGACTTCTCAACCTATTTCAATTCCCATAAAAGTCCCATTATGAAGATTACTAATGACCTATTTACCAAACAGATAACAATGATTTATTTTTTGTCCTCATTTACCCGACCTCTGAAACATTTAACTCCTTGGGCTTGTTTTAAGTGTGCATTAATTTCTTCTCTTTTCTTCATTTTAATAACATTTCATTGTTTCCATATTTTTAATTAAAGTATTCCTTTTTATTATTTATCTGTAGATATGTCACAGAAAGGTTGAAAGGCTTGAGCCTGACAGGACTTTTTTTTGCAAAACCACCCACTCCCTGCTTCTGGGAAGTGTGACTTGCTTGAAGTTTTACAATATATTTTCTACTAATTTTTCTCAAAATTATCTACCCTTTCTGAATTTGTAATGTTCTCTGATTCCATTCTTAAGCCTCTTTTTTCCCTTCATTTTAATGTGTTCACATGGCTTCACTAAATCTAGTTTAAATTCCAGATCAAGTGTTGTGCCTAGCACAAAGTAAGTACTCAGTAAATATTTGTTGAATTGAATATAAATTTATTAAATTGAAGCTGTATCTCTAATAAGGTCCAGATCTATATTTCTAAATGTCTGTGGATCATATCAACCACAGTGTCTTAACAGTGCTTTCAAATTCAATGTCAAACATTTCTCCAAACCTGCCCTCCATTCTGAATTCCCTATATAAATTAGTAGCGTCATCATCACTCACCCAGTCACCAAGTTGGAAACCTAGGAATTGTCCTTAATTTTTTTCATCCCTTGTCCACTACACCCAGTTCATCACCAAGCCTGCTGAGTCGATTTGTGAAATGGCTCTCAAATACGCTTACCCTGATTATCACTGCATAGACCACTTTGTCATCATCTCTTGCCTGGACTTTCTGCAATAGCCTCTAACTTGTGTTCATGTTCCATGATGCCTCTAGAGTTATCTTTCTAAAACACAAATTTGAGCATGCTTTCTAACACCTGTGACTCCCTATTTCCTACCGCATAATGCATTCACATTCTGACTTCATTATTTACCACAACGCCCATAAGTCCCACACTGTGGCAGCTAAATCACACAAGCTGTGTACGTAACATTTCCTTTCTTTCCTTTTTTTGGTGGATCCCTCTCTGTCTTTCTGGTGGACACTTACTCTCTTTAAATCCTAGCTGCCCAACTCATATATATCCTTTACACCCACATAGTGCTTCCACCTATGTTATATTTTATATCTTTCACACTAGGCTGTCAGATCCCCCTGGTAACTTTAAAGAGGGCAGATTCAGTAAGTACTAGGGGTAGGAACCAAATTCTGGTTGTAAATGAGGGCTTGGAAGAATATGAAGTAGAAACAGTGTGGGTAAGCCAAAATTAAGGAACTTGATAGGGCAAAATAGAAAGAAATTGAACAGCTAGTTGAGATAACACAGTTTTAAAACTATTTTTAAATGTTTATTTAACTGTTTGAAGGGCCCTTGAAGAGAGAAAATTTTAAATAGAAAAGAAGCAAGGACTTAAGAGTAGGATGATCAGGAGAGACTAGCTTCGTAAACAAACTGAAATTTTGTGTTTTTTTTTTCTCCCTGAGATAAATGGATAAAAATATAAATCTATAAACAATGAACTAAAGATGAAGGCATAGTAACAAGAACTTGATGGCTTTCACCTATGACAGGAGGGCAAGGTATCTACTGGGATCATGGAATCACTATAAGAGCCAGCTCACAAGAATCAACTGTTAAATATTCAGGGATTTTGTGAAGTTGTTGTTGAACTATTGATAGTTTGAAATCTGTTAAGCCATTGATAGTTGGAAATCAGCCATGATGGAAATATTTATACCAAAGAAATCAGCAGGTACTACAAATTGGGGCATTTTCCCCCCGAAGTTTACCTGGTTTACCAGCATACCAGTAGAATGCCTCAGGGTTTCCATAAAGTCTGAGACAAAATGCTTCCAAATATTAGTTAAGACTAGGTTGAAGTTAGAGAACATGATTATATTTTGGAACTTGTCGATCTTGTTTTGCGTTTCCCTTGGGAAATCTCTGCTGTTAAGCAGAAAATGAGACTAGGGGGTGATCCAAGAGATGGAAATTTTCAAGTAAGCTTTATGATAAGGAATCTTAAGATATTGGAGAGAAAAATAATAGATACCAGCAGAGGTATGGGGGAGGGGCAGAGGCAACTTAACTAGTAGGAAGCCAACAGGGAACTAATGAACTGAATGAAACATAGAGGAATTGTGATGGGAGAAGATTCTGGTTGGAATCTAAAATAATTTTTGTGAGTGTCATGAGGGAAAAAAAATGTCAGGCAAGGGAATTGTTGAAGAAGAGGAGATGGTAAATAAAGATCTCTGAGTTAAAGAATTCTAGTATGTGATCATGCTCATAAATGGAAGAGAGAGAAATGTAAAATAAAGGAAGACAATGAAATGTAAATTCCAAAGATCTAAAAGGTGGTCAGATTGTTTCCTGAAGTTGCTTAAGATCATGGTGTGTAACTGACGCAGTGCCAGGTGCTAAAGTCATAGGGAAATGAAAATTGGTCCTAGGAGCAATAGATAAGTTAGTGATTTGAGAGGGTAGATGCACATGTTTCAAATGATGAGAATCAGAGGATGGATGATAGATCATAAGTGAAAGGGGCCCAAGAGAGCAAAAGTATGTTCACTCACCTAGTCCAGTAAATAGAGAGCTCAGTACTCATAGTGGAAGTAATTTCATCTCTAATGATTCTGGGCTCTCTAATAGTGGCCATCTGCCACAGGCACACCAAGCAGAAGTTCAGGGACATGTGGGCTGTGTTAAGGCAGAGCAAGGACATCAAACAATGGGGAGGAAAACTTTTCAATATTTAAATATATTCCAAAAAAGCACCAAAGTATTATTCATCAAAGAGAAATCATATCTTTGTTGGACTTCCTTACACTTGACAATTTCATATTATTTTTATGTTTAATTATATGGCACGTATGGGGTAGAGGGAAGGTTTACAATATAGGCGTTATAATCTTTTCACTATTCTAAAGATCCTTCTCTGGCCCTGCAAGTCTGACTCCAAATAAACAAAAATTTGTTGGCTCTTTTTCAGAAAACAAAAATATCTTTTGTAGCTATGGAGAGTAGTCAAACAAGTGAGCTTGTATGGAAAAGAAAATATTTGAATTTAACTTTTCCTTATTAATATCCACACTCAAGGGCTGATTTTTAAATATATGTTTTCCACTTTTTGAGATAATTTCTGAAATTATCACATCAATGTGATATTTCTGCCTTCTAATGTCTAGAAAATAGCTTGCTTAAGAGATTGATTTGAAGGCAAAGTGGGGAATTTGTTACCCGTATATGATTCCCGCAAATAAGTAGATGTGGGGAATCATATTATCAAACTCTTTGGCAGTTATAATATTATTTTCTAGTAGCTAATGAGAAAAGGAAGAGGGAAAGGTGAAGTCTATATATCAAGGATCAGCCTATACTGCATGAATATAGTAGCCTGAAACCTGTCTTTAAAGAAAATGAGGCTTCCCAGAATGCAAACAGCCTAGTGGTTTTATCTATAAAGGCTACTAATGTGAAAACTTCTAGTTTCTGGTTTTTTAGCAACACAAACATATATCTTTCTAATTACAGAATAAGTGTCATTGGTATCAAGCAGTGAGTACAATTGCCCTGAAACCAATATAATTTCAAGCTGTAATTCTGTCTGAATTCTTGAATAAAATGCCCTTTTTTTTTTTTTTTGGTAAATCTAACATAATATTAAGTTATTCAGTTTTCTAGCACTCAAACAAATATAAATGCACTTTTTTTGCCATCCTTTTTGATACATTTTAAAGCTTAATAAAAGTCAGGAAATAAATTCATTTTAAGTCAGGCTCCATACTGACACACAAATCAATATATATATATATATGTTTTGTTTATTCTAGATACCATACTCTTCAGCATCTCCTGGGAATTATGTAGTAAGTACATTTGGGTTTGTTTGCTCATAACAATTGATGTTACGTTTTATCTGGGCAATGAAATAGTTGTCCAGATGTTAAGAAGAGCCCCTGTGTATTGGCCAAGAAGTGAACATCTGATCGGTATTGAGTTGTTTCGTCTGCCAACCTCAGTACATATGTTGATGTTCATTAGTGAAACAGTTATCAATCTGGCCAGAATTTCCCTGAGTATTTTGTTTTACTTCAACATATGTTTCTGTAACCAGTATTATACATGCTGTCCAATCATGAAGAGAGCCATCCCAGTTGTACAATGATATGCTTGAATTTGTAGTTCCTTTGGAGAATAAGCTACACCATCATCCCCTCTCCCTCCCACACCACTCCCACCCAAAGAAAGCATTCGGAAAAATATCTCCCAATCACAAAGTGAATCATATAGCATAATGATGTCTAGTAATTTCAGGGAAACTTTTAGTTTTTTGTCATTCTTAGAAATTGAAAACACTTATTTTCTTATTATTTAAAACATGTCAAAAATTTTCCAACGATTCATATAGAGCTGAAGTCAATTTAGCAGGTTTTGCATCATCTCTTGAACTTACAAATGGCTTTTAACCATCATCACATTATAATCCTTGCTACATCTCAAGACCACCATGGAGGATAATCTGTTATAATATTTAGGGGGAAATGCCTAACAGAGAAGCAAGGGTAAAATGGTAAAAAGGGAAATCTTTCCTAAAGAAATTTTCTGGGATTGTGGCTAACTAGAGTGGGAACAAAGGAGTACTTAAGATCAATGATCATTTACTCTCCATGGAAAAATTGTTTTATAACCATAGTGAAAAGCTCACACTCTTTTGGACCTGTGAACTTAGTGCTCAATATTCCTAAGGAAGTCTAAGCTTTTTTACATTTTCTGTGCAACTAAAACAAAAATAAGAAATTTGGATAAAACCTATTTTTTAAGTCACTTAATAAAACAGATATATCATTCTACAAAATTATAGAATTTTATTTAAAAGGAAATTGAGTTGTTTCTTAAGTAGTAGATATTTAAAATGTTTAGTAAGTTGTGTCTATACAGTCAGAATAAACAAAAATGTGGCCACTTAACTTTATCACAATATATATAGCATCTGAATAGCTTAGAATCTAAACCCTATTGCTTGAATTATCCATTTTGCTTATCTGAAATAATTGAATTAACTTTAGAATTATCTAATCTCCATTTCAGTTTGATTGTGTAGCTGCAGCCTTAGTAACCCACAGTATCAGCCAATATTACACCAGAAGCTTTGCAGTCAGTGTGATTGTCCAAAGGAAGAAATAGCATCAACATAGTTTCAAACATTTGAATCTCTAATAGAATATCTTTTGGTTTTTACTTTCTGGTACAAAATGTAAGAAAATTACACTAAACTAAATCACAGACACACACATGAGTTATTTCTATTTTATGGATTTGTAAAGGCCCTATTAAATGGTTTCTCCTTAACCTCATTATATCTGATGTGATTAAGTCATGAATAATGAATCAGTGTTAAAGGTTCATTGTTTTTGGAAACTTGTCAAAATAATTTTAACATGTTTAAGCTAAATTATGTTTTGCATAATATTGAAATAATTGTGCATGTGAAGAAAATAAATATTTCCTTTGCTATTTTCAAATTGGATTATTATAGAGATAAGTCTGACTTTTCTTCTGTTTCTTCTTATGTTGTCGAATGAAATGACTTATTTTTACTGAAACTTTGTATAATTATGTAGGGTCCTCCAGGAGGTGGAGGGCCACCAGGAACACCCATCATGCCTAGCCCTGCAGGTATTGTACTCCAATTAGCCACAAGGGCATTTTATTATTAGAATAGAATCACAAAATATAGATACTGCTTATAGAAGAAGTTAGTAGTATTCATTAGCTCATGATGATTACCAGAAGTATATTAGAGATAGCAAGTACGAAGAAATAGTGCTCTTTAATAACTATTGCCTAATTACTTTAACATTTAGAAAATTCTTGTTATGTGGGTAACAGGCTTAATCAGGATGAAAACTGTGTTGATCTGTATGAGTTGCCCACTAATTGATCTGACTAAAAGATTCCTTGGACTGAGAAAAAGAATCAATATATCCAAATCTCACAACTTAGAAAAATTCTACATAAGTGAAACAGGAAATACATGAAACCATTAGGTTAAAAACAGTAAAATCAGACCCACTACATCTGTCTTCTTACTAAGATGAATATATATGTGCTCATGGATTATTTCCCCTACATGTCTATAGGTATTTATTAGTTAACTAATCAATCTACTAGGTAGTGGAAAAGCTTTTTTTAAATTTATTAAACTAAAATGTACTTCTATATTTGCTTAGCCATTTTATATAATATTTTTTAAAGCTTGATCTTTTCTTTAGTAAACTTTAACGCAGACTATTAAATGTGTTATGTCTTGGACACTCTAATGGTTGGAGTTTAAATTATTGTAACCCTCCTACAAATGCCCTGGCAACATGTATCAAGAGTCGTGAAAATGTTAAGATCCTTTGACACTACAATCCTACTAATAGAAATGATCAGAGATACAATCCAGGATTTGAATAGATGCAAGCTCATTTGTTATAGTTAATGGGAGGATAATAGATACAACCTTCACATTTAATCCAATTATAGTACATTTATTAAGTAGATTATTTATGGAATATGGTGGAATATAGTGTAGCCATTAAAATTATTTTCAAAGAATGTGTAATTACATGGATAAATAAATGCTCACAGTTCAATACAATATGATCACAATTTCATTTTAAACCGTGTATAACACAGAAATCTGGGAATTAGAAAACAAAGAAATAGGCTAAAACAGTACCAGTAGTTATTTCTGGCTGGTAAAGTAGATAAGAAATTTTTATTTTATTCTTTTACTTTGTTAAATTTTAAATATCTCACACAGTGCATATTATTTTTATAATGAGAAAAAAATTTAATTATGTTTCACTGTTAAATTCCTGTATTAACTGGTTTGTTAAAATCTAAAATAAAGAAGTTTGAAATGAAGTATCAATTATAACAATAAATAAAATGTTTTAATTTAAAAAGCATAATTTCATAATTAATACAAAATTTTACTTTGTTTCATTAACTCCTTGCAATATATCCATAAATATTTCAGTCCTCAGAGCATCTTCATTGAAACTAGAAAAGAATTCATGGGAGATGGAATTATGAGAATTGATCATCATGCCCATATTTGCTTTCTTATATGACCTCTGCGAAGTAAATGTTTAATTTATGAAGTTACCACCTGATTAATAAATGCTTCACTACAAAATTAAAACCAAAATTTTAGAGTAACACTAAATATTGCAGGTAATAACTAGTCTGAGCATTTCTTCCTTTCAAACCAGGAACTGCCACCAGTATATCTTCCAAGACATTTTGCATATTCTTATGTACTAATCCTTTATCACATTTATTCCCCTAATTATGATGCCAACAGCCTTCCCAGGACAGATGCCAGTGGTCCACTTTATTGTAAAATTTTTCTATGTAAGATGGAAAATCAAGAATTTCCAAGAAAATTTTTCTTCAAATACCAACCTTATTCCCCTCAATGTTTTTTTTTCAGATGAAATTTTATTCTTGGTTGGTCTTAAAGATGATAAATTTCTTTTTTCTTTCTTCATAGTTAAAATATACAGCCCATTTTCCTTTCACCAAGAGTAGGGCTATAAAATTGAGAATCCATCTGAAGGCTTTCCATGTTTAAAAAACAATCCAGTCTTTTCTGAAAGATAACTTTAGTGGGAGAGCAATGATTCCATTAGTTTAATCTAAGTTAGCAGATATATATTGAATGCCATACACAAGATTAGTTAAGACATGGTCCCTTTCCTTCTCTCAGTGGGTTTATTATAACCTAGTTAGAAGCATGAAGGAAAGAATAAGTCAAATAAAATATTAACTTTTAAAAATATTTAATCCTGTTTAAAAATATATTAAACAATATAAATTACTAACAGATAGGTGTCAAAAGAATATAAGAATATAAGAATATATGTGAGATGGGTATCTCAACTTTTTCATCATTATGACATATTAATGTAAAAGTAAAAATTAATGTTTAGATTTACAGATCACTGTTTTCAAACAACTGCTAAATGACATCTAACTTACTCTGTAAGTTGTGCACACTAAAATATAATAAACTTATTAATGTCTAATACATAACCACATAAGAGGAAAAATAATTTCCCATTTCTTGCTCTATGGTTACTGCTATGAGAAAGCAAATGATTTTTTGCCTTCTGCCTTGAATCAGAAGATTTTGAAACACGTTTATTTCAAAATAGAGAAGCCTATTACATTATATTTAACAAAACTGTATAACTGTGAAAAAATAGAAACCTATATTTCAAAGTTTATATTTCCTCAATGTAAAACATTCAGTCTTCTACTGTAGTTTTTACATTATAAAAGCACCTATATACTCAGAGAATTAACTAATAGACATGAAATGTTAATTATTAAAATACTGTAAAATGTTACATATATTTATATACATATACTCTACAGTTATTTTATTATAATAAATAAAGAATTAGATGAGTGACATATAAATATTTTAAATCAAATGTGCTGGAAGAAACTGACTTTTACCTCAAGCAAGGGAACTTTTCATCCAATTGTATAATCTTGTTCTATCCTCTTTCTTTTGGAATTCAGCCAGAATAGTCTACCAGCTTTTATTAATTACGAATTACTAGCTAAATAAGCTGCTTTTTAATTGGTATATAAGAAGCCTAAGAAATAAAGAGAAATCCAAAGCTACTAAATCTGAATTTTTAAAAATTTTTGTTATATGTATATATAATTGCTTAAGTAGAGAATTCACAGATTGTCTTTTTTTTAAAGAAAACTTCACTGTAACTTTCTAGATTTTTAAAGTAATGTTCCTTTTGACTTGAATTATTCAAGTAATTATTTCTTTTATCATAAACCTAATTTACAACCTCAGAATGATCATATTGGAGTGGAAAATGACTGCTAGGTATTTGTTTTGAGCACTATTAATGACCACTTCAAGTGCCATAGCTGTTAATATGAGTATATGTCCGTATTGTCTTTATTACTTTGTGATGAATTGGGTGTAGATTATAAAGAAAGGTATTGATTAAATAATAACATTTCAGATTCAACAAACTCTGGAGACAACATGTATACTTTAATGAATGCAGTACCTCCTGGACCTAACAGACCTAATGTAAATATGAATTTTTTTTATTTCAATTTTTGAAATGTATTTGAAGATTTTCAAATCTAAGTAAATTCCATTCTCTAGATATTGTTTAATCTTTATATTTTACTAGCTAGGAGCTTACTGGATATTTAAAAAATCAAATTCTCTCTATGCTGTAGGTTGAAAAAACATAATACACAACATATAATAGAAGATTTTA
Organism: Chaetophractus vellerosus; assembly: GCA_004027955.1. Lineage (NCBI taxonomy): Eukaryota > Metazoa > Chordata > Mammalia > Cingulata > Chlamyphoridae > Chaetophractus > Chaetophractus vellerosus. Next base: position 16,168 of record PVKH010004472.1, read on the forward strand.
TATCAATAGAATTGACATGTAAATCTGAGCCTAATCAATTATCAAATGTTGGTGCCTGGTCTTATTTTACCAAAGAATACTCAATGGTTAATACTGACTATTAATTATGAAGTTGGATAAGCTTGGGGTGTTTTTTTTTGTTTTTCGGGTTAGGAAATCTGGAATTTACATATAGAATTGAGATAGTTCTACAGCAACAATTGGGTATTCTTAATAAATAATATGATCATGATTTTTTCATGAGAGCTTATAGTGAAATAAGATTTTATCTGTGATATAATATCTATATGTTAAAAATATTTATAATAGCTTATGATTAATACACAAATACATGTGCATATAGGGTAGCTTAAATTAAAGGAAAAACTAGAAAACATGTAAAGAATTGCCATAGTATACCAAAAACCAGGAATGAAATAATTATTACAACTTGGCTTCCTAACAGTGAAAACAACAAAGGGAAACCTTATATCTGTGTTTTGTCCAGTATGGTAGCCAATAACTACATATGACTATACAGTAGTTGAAATATGGCTAATTCAACTGAAATATGCTATAAGTATAAAATATAAGCTGGATTTTGAAGACAATATGAAAAAAATAATGTAAAATATCATTAAATTTTTAATATTTTTATAAAATTATATATTTCAAATTGAAATGATAAGTTTGATATATTTGGTAAATATATTCTAAAAATTAATTTCAATTTCTTTTTACTTTTTAAACATGGCTACTGGAAATTCTAAATTTATTTATATAGCCCACATTTGTGGCCTACCTGTTATTTCTGTTGAACAGCACTGCCTTCAGTTATCTCCATTCGTCTTGTATGATCAAATAATTGTTTTTCAGGAAAAAGAAACAATATCCTGTGTCTACAGGCATTTTCACAGAGATCTTAACATTAAAAATAATGAATATTTTCTTTATAAATGGTGCAAAAGATATAGAAAAACTCTTTATACTATAATTTGCTATCTTAAGACTTGATTAATATTTGGGCAGGTGAAGACCAAGATCATTTAGTATTGAAGTCATATTTGTAACCCTGCAGGGGTACGGTGCAGATAAGGGGCCAAATCAAGTAAGCTCACAGGCTATTGAGCTTACTGGCACCAGTTTCTTAGCCCAGATCTAAACTATTCTTTTGAGAAAAAGCTTAAAACACAACAGTTAATCTCTTTGACTTATCATTGAGGTGTGAGGTGTATATATTCCAAATTGTTTAGTGAAAATCAAAACATGTGCTTTTAGATACTCAGTTTTAGGCAGCAAAATTGGCTGGCATTCTCTTGAGAAAATTCATAAGCACCTGATTTGTATGCTTATGTGATGGAAGGCTATATTATTTCACATAGAGGTGGTGATATGCAAGGCTGTCTGCTGAGGGCAATTTTTGTTTTCCAAAAGCCTGTATGATTGGTAACTACCACCCCATCTACATATACACACACCACATTCTACATCTGCACCTTAGAACATGGAAGAGATGACTTTGTCATGGAAATTTTAAAGAGCAAGTGTTTTTAGTGGGCAATCTTAACTGTACAAGTGAGGAAACTGTAGATGACTTTGTCTTCACATTAGGCTCTGGGTTTCCTGAGTGTTCCAGGGAGATGTGGGGAAGATTAATGCAGGCAGGACATGGGCTCTCCACCTTCAGTTCTACCACAACACATCTGTTCACATCTGTTTTTACTGGACTTCTGTTGTAAGAGTCCATTTGGGGGGAAAAGTATGAAGAATTCTACTGCTTTCAAAAACTTTATAATGTAACTGCCATAGAATGTCCAACTGTCATTGAACTAACTTAGTTGAGACTGCAAAGAAAGATTAACTATATTCTGCTCTCCCCTTATATTTAAAATGTAAGATGAAATGATTTATTATATTCTTTTGAAGAGAGATAGTCTGTTAAGAATAATGTTAATATTGACATAAAAATGTTGACTAGTTCTTATTAATAAGCCAGCACTTTTACCTGCTTCTTTAAAAACCCCTCTGTTTCTACTAGTAAAATTTGCCTGTAGCATAGAACGGAATACTTATCTTTCTCATTTGCACTAGAGTGTAGTCTTTCTAGTCAATGATATCTGAAGAAGAAAATTTTGGATATGATAGGATTAGCCTGAAGGTCTAGAATGTAGAGAAGATGGAAGAGAAAGAGGTGAAGATTCAGTTAGTGAATCTTCAAGACAGAAAAAAAAACTTGGAAAAAAAATCTCCATGAATTGAAAGTGAAAATAAGTTGTGGAAGTGTCTTACAGTGTTAAAAATAGATACTGCAACATTGGGGTAAGCAATTGTTTTCAATGTGATCACAGGCATTTTCTTCATTTTTTAAATAGTTTCCAATGGGCCCTGGGTCAGATGGTCCCATGGGTGGATTAGGAGGAATGGAGTCACATCACATGAATGGCTCTTTAGGTAAGGATATTAAACTTGATGTTTAGCAATAAATTCAAAACAAAAACCTTAATTGTACATAGTGGATATTGTGGTTTGCAAAGTTCTCACGTATATAGCACCTCATTTTGAAGTGCTTCAACTTTTATCAACTTTTATCTCAGATTGATAGTTTCATCTGGAGTATATTGGTTGTGATGACTGGAGATCATTCAAAAATGAGAAATGTGAAAATTGCCCTTAAGTAGCTCATCTTCACAGGTGTTTACTTTATCAAAATCTGTGACTGGCAGTGTTTTATGATAGAAGGAGGCATTGCTGCTTTGGGCATGTATCATTACTACCTCACCGAGAGGACTGCAGTCTCCTCTCATCTGGTTTCTTTGTCTCTAGAGATCCATGGACACAATGCTAGAAAAACTTCAGTTCTCTGCGAAATTTCTCGACTTTGTTATCCATTTTAATATTTGTCTCTTTTTAAAATAAAATTGGGAATTATAATTTAGGTAATCTGAATGATTCCCTTATGAGAGACACTGCCCACGTTGTGTTCATGATTAAACTTATTTTAAGTAGTGTGATTTTAATGGTTGAAAACATACTTCATAAATTATGTCTTCATACCAAATGAAGGCAGATATCTGCAAAGTGGGCAGAAAGTGTCAAAATAGTGAAGCATAGAGACAAGTGGTACAGAATTGACAAGGTCACACAGCACACTATGTGCATAGACAGGTCAAATGAAAAAACAAAGCAAAAGGATTTATTTTATATTTATATTTATAAATAATATTATAATAAATTAATTTAAAGTTGACAATGGAGGTGGGAGTTTGTGATGATTTTTTTTTCTTTTGAATAATTCATACTTTACTTGAATTGGAGAAACCGTGTCCTGGAGTAACTTACGTTAAACCCAGATTTCATTCCCCCCACCCCAAGGTCAAAAACAACCTCTTTTTGTTACTTGGCAAGCCGTATAACATCAATAAACCAAGAAATTATTTGCAATACATTAATAGACTTCCATGCCTTAAAGAATCCATACTTATTTTGCCTAGCTTTCGAAGTCTTGATCTGCACTGTCCAATTAGTAGCCACTAGCCATGTGTAACTATTTAATTTTAACTAATTTAAAATTTAAAATTCAGTGTTTTGGTTGCACTTAGCCACATTTCAAATGCAAAATAGCTACATATAGCTAATGGCCACCATAATGTACAGTACACAGAGACATTTCCATCATCACAGAAAATTCTATTGGACAGCACAGATCTAAAATTTTATTTCCAATTTATTGCAAAACAATTCACTTTCTTATATTGTTATTTTTAAAGTTATTCACAAAACATGACATTTGGTCATAGTCAAAAGATTTCATACTTATATGATTCACTAGAATAGAATTTACATTAGAACAAGGGTTCTTAACCTTTTTTGTTCCACAGACCCCTTTGCCAGTCAGATGAAAACCACAGACCCCTTACGAAGTCCACACTATACTGTGTTTTATTTAATAAATATATCACTCCTGCACCAACACGTCCCCACAAGAATAATGTTTTCTTGAATTTCAGTTCAAGCTCACAGACCCCTGTATTAGAACCCCTATATTAGAGTTGCACATGTGCTTGGCATATGGCTCATTACTTTCTATAATGAATATTATTTCATATATATATATATATATATATACACATTCTATACCTAAATTTATTGTCCCTGTTTATTTACAGATTAATCAAGTTAATAATCTCTAACTTCATTTGTGTGCTGACTGAATATTGTACTACTAAAATAAATTAATATTTTTATGCCAGTAAATTTAATTATTAGAATAAAACAGTTTAAAATAAAGCTCGCATTGTGGTAAAGATCTGATTATTGTTCTGTGTTACCTAATGTATGATTCCGTTTTATACATAAGAAAAGAAATTACTATTGATGACTCATTTCTCCCAACAAGCAAAATGAAAACACAATCATGTATTTTGAAGTCATTTTTAAGTTCTATGGATTACCATGAATATTGATTGCTGTCAAATATTTACTATTACTAAGAATAGTTATATATATATTGTATGTATATTTTATCATTTTGGATTGAGTAAGATATATAAATGATCTCTTTAATATTTAACTTTCAGGAATCTATGATTGTGTTTGTTTTCTTCATTCTGCCATTCTCAAATAGAAAAAGAAATGATTGACAAGTAGAACTCTTCCTTGTATTTACCAACAAGTGGTACATATTGAGCATATAGTACAAGAGAAAACAAATTTTTTATATTAAAAAACTCAAGAGATATACATGGGAAAATACAACATACTACATTTATTTAAATTAAATTATCACTTAATTTATCAATGAAATCACCTAATAAAGGCTTTCTTTTCATATTTTGTTTCAGGTTCAGGAGATATGGACAGTATTTCCAAAGTGAGTACTATGTGTTCTCTATATTGTTTATCAGTATTTTATTCCACATGGAATTCTCTTGAAGGTTGCAGAGTAACCTTATGAATTTTGTTACTGAACAAGAGTTTGAAAGTAGAAAGCCAGATATAATTAAGTGGAATTTAGACATATTAATGTGTAGAATATGTGGGAAAGTATAAAAATGAGTCTTCTAAGATTGTCCCTAAACATGATAAGGTTCATTTATAGGAGTACTATATGCAATAAATTGATATCCAAGTCATAATCAATCACATCAAGCAAAGTGACATAGGTTAGATAATCTATTGAAAACGTAAGGAAGCCTAGAGCAACATAAACAGACAAATTTGAAGAAATGGCTAGTATATGGCATAAAGACATTTCATTTATACATCTCATTAGGCTTCCAAACCTTTATTATGTAGTACTGTTATCCTTAATCATACTGATTCCCCAAAATGGAGTAAAAAAATAAGTAGAGAAAAGTTATTTTAAAGCAAATAGAAAGTGAGCCTTCCTATAGTATATATCTCTAGTTTTTCCTCCCTCAGTAGTTTAGATCTATTATAAATCCTTTGCTTAAATGCCTTATCATTTTTTAAAGAAGAGTACCTAAATACTTTTTAGGTCATGAATTTCAATTAATTCTGTGCAGGTCAAAAATATATTTAGAATAGCTTATAAGAACTAATTATTAACCACCACTACAATGACTCTTAGAAGTCAGCATTATAGTGATAAATACAGAAATTCGTTAGAAGATGGCTTCATTTTTAATACTGTTTCTAATTCATGTTCATGTGTAGTAATGTAAAATTCCTGATGCCAAGGAAAATAAAATAAGATAAATGAGAAAATAAAATAAATAGGATGTACAAAACATTTTAAATTAAGACTTCATGCTAAAAAAAAAAAAAGTCATTGGCATTCAGACATCAGACATTATACCTGCACTGCTTGGCCTAACAAGTGCTACACACACTTTGGATGTCTGTATTTAGAAACAGTAATTATTTATAATAGTCAGTAACTTACCTGTGTGAGTGTTAGGTAAGCCTTCAGAAAGTCTGTTTGCAAAATAGGATTCCCTGTATAATTCCATTAAAGCCTTCTGTCTATGAAGCACTTTGGAAAGTCAGATGAGCATAATTGTATAGTGATTCTAACAATTTAAATTGTGTGCATTTTACCATAGTGAAAAAATATTAACGAGGCAATGTTACTTTCTAATTCTACTATTTTTAAACCAAAACTTTGAGTCAGGAATCCGACTCAAAGCTTAGTGAAGTCCACTAAGCTTTTAAAATTGTAAATCAAGAAATGGCATGTGAAAGTACTGCTGCAGAAAATGAGAGTACCCCAACAGAGTTGAAGAGATGGTATTAGCTGAATTGTGCTTTGTGGTCACCAGTAAAATTGTAACATCATATTTAAGATGCATATTCTATTAACTAGAGACAATACCTCATAACTCAAGGGTTGGATTATCTACATTGCTTTTGACCATGTTCCTAAGAATATCTACTAACAACCTGTAGCCTTGTACTTTAGATATAAACAGAATTCTATATGTGAAAGTACTTTGTAATTTCACTTTAGAAATGTAAAATAAAGTCATAATGATGAATTAAATGTCATCTTCTAGTCTGCCCTCATATCAGACTGTTGCTATTCTTTCTGTGCTTGTTTTTCCATTCTTATTCTTGGATACAAGGTTTTTCCACTACACTGTGCCCACTGCTGATAGTATTCTCCTGCTTAATGATATACTGGTTATTCTCTAAGCATTAATTGACCACCCATTGTGCACTTTTGTGCACTATGGGAGATATAAAAGACTTTTTAAAATACAAACATAATCTCTGTCTCCAGGTACTTCATGCTTAGGTAAGAGTTCTTTCATTCAGTAAACATTAATGGGCCAAGGGATTACTCTGGGCTCTCAGAATCCAAAGATGAACAAGATAAGGTCTTTGCCCTCAAGAAGCTCAGTGTAACTAAGGAGATCAAACAAATACAATAAGGAAAACCTTAACAAAGTTCAAATGAATTTAAATTAACATAAGAATTATCCCTAGTAATAAATATCCCACTTGGCAAAGTACTAGAAATGGCTAGTTGCATCTGCATTCAGATGAGCTCCTAGGCAGCTCATTTCTGCACTGCCCACTTACTTGGTCACTCCAAGTTCATTGGCTCCATACTCTAAACAGGCTGGGACCTGGGTGATGGTACCATTAATGCCTGTCCCAATTCCACTACACTATAGGCACTGTCTTATCATCAACATCATGTACACTAAAGAGC
>PVKH010004473.1:7054-23422 GCA_004027955.1 Chaetophractus vellerosus
AAGGGATCATAGAACAAAAATAGGCAGAAATGAAACAAGACCAAGAAGATGTGAAAAAATCTAATTAGAAATCTTCAAAATTCAAAAACTCAAGAGAGATAAGAAACAAGGCATTCAACAAAATTGAAGAGCAAATCAGTGAATTAAAAGAGAAATTCACCTAGAATACAGCATTTAAGATTTAAAAAATTAAAAAAGAACAGGGGGGAGAGAAAATGAAACAGTGGAGGGTAGGTTGTACACCTCCAATATATTTTTTAAATCACATTATAGTTCCAGAAGAAGATAATGGAGAAAATGGCACAGAAATATTTGGAGGAATGAGAATTTTCCAAGAGCCCAAGATCAAGGTGGACTCAAGAGTATCAAGCAGGATAAATATTAATGTATAAATGAAAAACAGAATAAACTTAGACAATGCTAAGTTAAACTGCAGAACAGTAAAAACAAAATTATCTTAGAAGCTACCAGACAGAAAGGACAGATACCCTACAGAGAAAAGTGTTTAGCCTGAGAACAAACGTCATCAGAAATTCCAGATGCCAGAAGCACTGGAGTAATATTATTAGAAAACTGAGAATGCTATCGTTCAAGTCTATAAAGGAAAAAGTGCATGTTAGTACCTAGCACTAGCAACAAATGGTGTGGGCATGTGTTTACAGGGGAAAACAGAAGAAGTCTTCAGCAAATGTATTCTCCCAAAAGTTCATTATTCTATAGAGAGGCCAAACCCTTCTTGAAGGACCACAGAGAGTATTTCAGGAGAAGGACCCTGATTCTTTCCATTTTTACATATTTTTTTTTAGGAAGTTGGAGAGGGTGTGTATATCAGGGACCACTGAGTCAGCTTCATAACAAAGGGGGTTTCTGCCTCAGGAAATGGCTCTGTTAGAAAGAATTTTTAAAGTTCATCTAGGTACTTTCTTACTCTTCTGTTGAACTACTTCTTTGTGAAGCAAACAGAATAGGGAAGTGAAGGAGTCATCAAGACCGTTCATAAGAACAATCTTTGTTTCTCCTAAAACAAAATAACACACACACACACTCCGATAAGATATTTTCAGATATACAAAGACTAACAAATTTGCCTTTCATAGATCCTCCCTGCAGCCTGCAAGCCAAATGCCCTGACCTACTTTCCTCCTAAAATTCACCTAAAAATACTGCTAATAATTTTAGTCTTTTAAATGCGTTAATGAGCTCAAAGAATTCTCAGAGGCCAAATGTAAGTGAAGGCATAAATCTAGAGAGAATGCAGAGCACTGGAATCCAGTTACTCTAAGGGTTTAGTAAACCTGGTTCATCTTGAGCTTTAGTTTTCTTGTCTTCATGGTATCTGAAGGATGAGAGACAAAGCTTGTCTTAAGGGAGATACTCCACACGCATAAATCTGGACCCACAAAAGGCTACATTATTAATGTAAAGGATAATAAATAAATCAGGTTTCTCTCACCAAATCTTACCAATCACTATGTGGAGAGAAGTCATAAGAAACTTGGGAATGGATGTTGAGTGCTAGGAGACCCATTATATACCACGGTCTACCCTTTCAGTCACTCAGAATCCACACGCACATTTTTTACCCTTAAACTTCCAAAAAAACAGTGAAAATAACATACTTTCACTTCATGTAATGCAAATAGAATTGTAGCAAAGAAATCATGTTTTGCCTCCTCTCAAAAATTGATGTCTAAAGTTTGTGGTCCACCCTGGCTGGGGGTGGAGGTAGTTGTTATCTCTTCCAGTTCAGTAATGATTCCATCTTGATATCTGTGACAGTTTGAAGTTCTTTTGTGAATCCCAGAAAAGATGTTTTTACACCAATCCATCCCTGTGGGTGTTGGGTCCTTTGATTGCCTTAAATTTAGTTAAGGGATTTTTTATTAGATCACTTGATTAGGTCAATTTAGGGCTTTTGATTGGACTACAGCAGTGCAGCATGACCTAGGTTGAGCCTCTGCTGCCTTACTGGGTCTTATATAAACTGAGAACAAACAGAGAAAGGAAGCTACCATTTTGACTGGGCCATTGAGAGAGAGGACTCCAGCTGCAGAAGGACAGAGAAGCCTCAAGAGGGCTCAAGGAAACAAGGCCCAGGGAGAGGTGCTTGATCACTCACAGCTGAGCTCCAGGAGAGAGTAGAGACAGACCCTCCATCTTGCCTCACCAAGTGGTAGGACTCCAGAATCTGCTAGCAGCTGACCTTTGGTGAGAAAGCATCTCTGATGATGCCTTGATTTGTATATTTTTGCAGCCTTGGAACTGTAATCTTTTACTCCAAATAAATCCCATTTATAAAAGCCAATCCATTTCTGGTATTTTTTGCATTGATAGCCTTTGGCAAACTGAGACAACATCCTTTTACCTAAAAACTGAATTATAACTTAACCAACAAACATACTTTATATAAATTATTAGGGGAATGAGAGGATGAGAATAAAAGAATATTGGGGAGTGGATGTGGCTCAAGCAGCCAGGTGCCCAGAAATCCTGGGTTAGGTTCCCTGCGCCTACTAGAAGACAAACACAAGCAGACTACAAGCAAAACAACAAGCAAGACAACAAGCAAGACAATGAGCCAAAAAAACAAGCAAAAAAACCAAGCAAAAAAATGAGCAGGGAGCAGATGTGGCTCAAGCAGTTGAGCACCTGCCTCCCACATGGGAGGTCCTGGGTTCGGTTCCCAGTGCTTCCTCTAAAGAAAAAACAGACAATGAGCAGACAACAAGCAAAAACAATGAGCAAGGGACTATGAGCAAGGGACTACAAGTAAAAAACAATGAGCACAAACAACGAGCATAAAACCAACAAGCAAAGAGATGACAGAGCCTTCTGGGGGTGGGGGGCTGGAGAATATTGGCTAACAGGACTATAAAACTACTAGAAGAAAATGTAGGAAACATCTTCAAGATCTTGTGGTAGGTGATGGTTTCTTGGATCTTACACCCAAAGCACAAGCAACAAAAGAAAAAAATAGATAAATGGGACCTCCTCAAAATTAAATACTTTCACACCTCAAAGGACTTTGTCAAAAGGGTGAAAAGGCAGCCTCTGAATGGGAGAAAATACACATATCTGATAAGGGTTTAATACCCATGATATAAAAAGAGATATTACAACTCAACAATAAAGACAAACTACCCAATTAAAAAATAGTCAAAGACTTGAAAAGACATTTGTCCAAAGAAGAAATACAAAAGGCAAGAAAACACAGGAAAAAAAATGTGCAACATCATTAGCAATTAAGGAAATACAAATCAGAGCTACAATGAGATATTATTTCACATCTATTAGAACAGCCACTATTAAAAAGACAGAAAATTACAAGTGTTAGAGAGGATATGAAGAGATAGGAACATTAATACTGTTGGTGAGAATATAGAATGGTACAACCACTCTAAATCTTGGCAGTTCCTAAAGAAGTTGAATTTAGATTTGCCACGTGACCTGGCAGGCAATACCATTACTAGGTATATATGCATAAGAACTGAGAGCAGTGACACAAACAGACATCTGCACACCAGTGTTCATAGTGGGGTTATTCACAATTGTCCAAAGAAGGAAACAACCCAGATGTCCATCTACTGATGAATGGATAAGCAAATTATGGTATATACACACAATGGAATATAATGCAGCTGTAAGAAGAAATGAAGTCATAAAGCATATGACAACATGGGTGAACCTAGAGGACATCATGTTAAGTGAAGCAAGCCAGACACAAAAGGACAAATACTGTGTAATTGCATTATTATGAACTAAATATATTGTGTAAACTCATGGAGTTAATAACTAGAATATAGTTCACCAGAAAATAGGATGAGGTTAAGGAATGGAAAGCTGAGGGTTAATCTATACAGGATTGGTAAAAAAGTTGTTTGTTAATCTTTGGAAATTAATAGGAAAGATGAAAGCACATCATAGTGTTTGTAACTAGCAGTGCTATTATGTGGGTATGACAGTGGTTGAAAAGGAAAGTCTAAGGTCATGTATATTACCAAGAAGAAAGTTAAAAAATTGTAACATGGGACTGTATAGCATAGTGAAACTTCATGAAAATATGAATAGGGGTAATATTACATATATAAAGCTGGGGTTTTTTTGAAACTGAACAAATATATGTTAATGATGTATATCAGGCAAAAAAAACAAAACCCAAAATATTGTGAAAGAAACCAGACACAAAGTACTACTAGATATTGTATGAGTCTAGTTATATAAAATGTAAATATAAATCAATTTTTGAAGATGGAATTAGATTAGTGATTATGTAGGACTGGGGAAAGATAGAGGGATTGAGAGGTGACTGCTAAGGAGCATGGAGTTTTTCTTCTTGGAATAATGAAATTGTTCTAAAGTCTTTTGTGGTGATGAGTGCACAACACTGTGATTACACTTAAAGTCATTGATTGTACACTTTGGATGGATTGTATGGTAAGTGAATATATATCAATAAAACTACTTTAAGAAAAAGAATATTGGCTAGAATACATACCAAACACATATACATATATCTAACAAATTAAGGAAAAACATACTTGTTTCTGCAACTGTCATAAGACTGTAATGAGTATTTTAAATTTATTCTTCCATCGCCCATTCAATATTTCATTTGCCTTTAACAAGCACTGTGTTTCAATGGGATGTGAACTGGTGAGGTAACCCAGACTTTTATTCCTGTTGGGTCTAAGCCCTTGGTGGTCTTGCCTATACTAGATCTCTGTAGCGTTCCTGAATTTTTATCTCTCAACATGGAAGTATTGAGAGTTGCTGCAGCATATACTCTGGGCTGCAGAAATACTCATTATATCTCTATTGTGTAACAGACAACCTATTTTCTCCTTGATAATCAGTATTAATCATCTCAGACATTGAACCAAGAAAAAAAATGAATATTTACCAAAAAAAGGTAACTATATTGATAAAACCAAATAAATATTCATTCATAAAACAATAATAATGCTTTTATTTTTTAAAATGCATGCAGGGAGAATTAAAATACTGACAAAAATTGGGACGATAGTAAGTAGAGTTAGTATTCCAAAGTCTTTGTACTGTCCAGGAGCTGGGTAAAATTTATCTTTAGATTTTTGTAAAGTATATTTTCTAAAATTCTAGATAATTGATTCTATAAATGGAATGATAAAATAGTATTCAATCCAAAAGAAGGCAAGAAAGGGGGAAAAAAAGAAAGAAAAATGCAACAGTGTATCAAATAGAAAGCACAAAATAAATGAAAAATATCTTTAGTCATATAAAACATAAGTAATTAAATTTATATTTAAAATATTTTCAAACAGCATTACGAAAATGAAAAACTATATGCTATTTACCAAAGATACCTCTAAAATATAAAGACATGAAATACATGAATAAGAAAACATTTTAAAAATACAGAGGCAAAAAATCCAAAAAAAGTTTTTAGAACTCTGAGTATCAGACAAAATAGTCTTCAAGACAAAAGCAATATAAAATGATAAAAATTCAATTTAGCAGGAATATATAACAGGTCTAAATGTTACGAATTTAATAGCAAAAGGCAAAATGTATAATGTAAAAATCGACAGACGTACAGAGAGACTCTGATAAACCAACCATCAGAATGAGATATTTTAACACATGTTTCTCAGTAATTAATGGATAAATTAGACTAAAAAATCAGATATAAATATAGAATATTTGAATAAAACAAATACATTTGATTTCATACACATATAGAGAAGTTTACACCACACCAATAGTGAATACATATTTCTTTTACACATAAAACATTTTTGAAAATTAATTGCAAAAATAGCCATAAGTAAAGTCTTAACAGATTTGTCTGACTATAGTGCAAAGAAGTAGAAACTTGATAACTAACCGATGCAAATAAAATAAAAACCAACAAAGCTCACTCCATACATTTGGGAACTAAGACCCACATTTCTAAATAACTAATGGGTTAAATATGAAATTGTAGTGGAAGTTAGAAAACATTTAGAACTGAATGATACTGAAAATACTGTGCCATAATTAATAAAATGCAGCTAAATTAAGGCTTACTCATAAAATAAATGTAGAAAGGCTGACAATGAGCTAAACATCTGATCTTAAAAGTTAAGAAAAAGAACTACATGTGTTTAAGTAAAAATAAAAAGATGGAAAAATAATAGCAACTTTAAAAAAAGAACAAACTACTGATGAATTCCATTGACATAATGTTGAGTGAAAAAAAAACAGGTACAAAATGCTATATATTTATGAGTCCGTCCCATGAAGTTCAGGTACAGGAAAAAACTAATCAATAATGATAGAAGTGAGGCTAGGGGTTTCCTCTGAGGATATTAAGTGGAAAAGTGCATAAAAGAACTCTGAGGAACTTTCTATACCTTGATCTGGGTTGTGGTTTCACACATGTACTCATTGGTAAAAGTTCACTTAGCTGCATATTTAAATTTTGTATACTTTACCGTATATATGTTATACCTCAATAAATACGTTAAAAAATAGAACACAAATTAATGAAAAAGAAAGGTATAATAAAGAATAGCAAAGCCAAAATGTGTGTGTGTGTTTTTAAAAAATAGACTAATGAAAGAGGCAAATGTATGTGGGGATTAAACAAGAAAAATAATAGAGAAAGACAAACAGTTTTAAGGAAAAAAGGGGATATAATCTGGATGATGTAGAAATTTAAAAGATAAATGAATATTAAGACTAACTTTTTAGCAATATGTTTCAGAATATAATTGCCATGGATTAATTTCAAGAAAAAAATAACTTACCAAACCTTAGCGAAAAAAGCAATACAAAACTTGAAATCTTAAGTTCTACACAAAACTCATTTAGGACAAATGCTAACTGTCAAATATTAGGGTAAATATTCAGCCAAGGCCAACACCAAAGTCAAATATAAGACTACAAGTTGCTGTATTTCTCCTACAACCATACTAATGTATATTTGTGATGCCAATTATGCTCTTCTTAACTGGCATATAATGAAACCTATATTTTTAGCTATTAAAATTATGTATCAGTCCATAGCTGTTATTTTCACAGGCATTGTTTACATTTTTTTAGCCTTCATAAAATAAAAACTCTAAGAAACATCTTTTAAAAATATTATTGTAAATCCATTTTACTTCAAGTTTAATTAGTGAAAACGTCTCTAATGCATCAAACTCTTTAGACATTTAATTATGTGTGCATTTACAATAACTTACACAGATTGAATTATATGTGATTTTGACATTTTTTTCTTCCTGGCATTTTTAGCTCATAACATTGTATTCTATTTGTAATCCATCCTTTCAAGATGTGAATGATAACAAAATCAGTCAATTTCTATAAATATTGACTGCCTAAGTGGATATTACACAGCTAAAAATTAAGTACAGCTCTTAAAAACTGTACTAGGTAATAATAGTATATCAAACAATTCTCCAGATTAAGAATTATAATATTATCCAAACTCTTTTATATTCCCTTATATTAATATTTAAATTTTAAAATATAAATAGGCTGAAAATGATAAACAATTCCTCTTAAACTAATATAGCTAATGTTTACTCTCTTAATGTATTAAATGTCAATTTATTAGTTTCTTAACTGTTTGAAATTTGTATTGAGTGTGTATGTTAAAATAAGTTTCCTAGTCATTACTTCCTCTACCCCCAGATGGCTCCCTTGTCTGTCTGCTTGTTGCTTAAGCTTTTCTTCTTTAGGAGGCACCAGGAACTGAACCTGGGCCTTCCCATGTGGGAGGCGAGTGCCTAACTGCTTGAGTCACATCTGCTCCCTAGCCATTACTTTTGTAATAATGTATCTTATAATAATAAAAACACTGACAAAAATTTCTTTACCTAAAGCACATAAGGAATTTTTTTTACTCTGAATTATTTCTGGAAGTTTACCTACAAGAAGATTTGGTAGTTACTAAAGCTAAAGATCAGACTTATTTAAACTGTGATATTGTTATGCTTATTAAATGTGGTAAAAATCCTACATGATTATATGATCATTGATGATGCACAAATTCTAGTTCATAGAAATCTCATCAAAGTGGTATTTTTCAGTCTTCCAAAGGCTGAGGCAGACACTGAAGCTAAATAGTGGTTTGGGGCCACTGAGTAAGACTGAGGTCAAATTTAGCATATTCCTAGATCATCACTGAAATTAAAACACTAGTTTTAAAAAGAAGTGCAACAAAGACTTAATTAAACAAAGGGTCAAATGTTTTATTGGAGAATTCTACCCAATAATAAGGAAAAAAATAATTCCAACTTTACACACACAATTCCTGACCACAGAAAAAGAAGAATATTTCCCATTTATTTTATGATATTAGGAAAAATTTGATACAAAAGCCTGAATAAAACAGCACACAAGGGTTTATTTATAGGCCAAAATAATTTATGAAATTAGATTCAAACTCCTAAACAAAATATTAACATGCCAAATTCAATCTTATAGAAATAGGTCATGACAAAGTTGGATTTATCTAAGATTGCAGAGCTAAACTAAGAAAATCAATTAAGATAATTCACTGCATACAAGATTAAAGGAGAATAAAATAGATGATCATTTTAATTGATGCAACAGAAGCATTTAAAAAATTAGTAAATTATTATTTTCAATGTTAAAGAATTCCTTTTAATATTTCAAATAGTACAAGGGTAATAGTATCTCACCACTGTCCAATGGAATTCTTCAGTTATTGACCAATGAAACAATAAAGGAAAAGATATAAATGATATAAGGATTAGAAAGGGGAAAAACCTGATACTAATCTTCACAGATAATATACATGATAATATAACACAGAAATCCCAGAGGAATCAATATATGATTTATTAGAATTGAAAGTTGTATATAGCAACATTCCTGGATACAAAATCAATTACATTTCTGTACACTAACTGCAAAGAATTTAAAACACAATTTACAAAATAGCAACTATTTATAATAATATACAAATATAAAGTACTCAGTAATAAATATTACAAAGTGTGCACAAGCCCTCTATGGAAAAATATAAATTTTATTCAGAAACATTAAAGAAGGCTTAAAAATGGAGAGAGATATCATGTTCTGGGAATATAACACAATGCTGGGGATTCAATTTAAACCCAATCAAATGCCAACAGATTGTGTATGTATGTGTATGAAAAAGAGAGATTTGGAAATACTTGAAAATTGATCTAATAGTTATAAGGAAGAATAAAGAGAAACATAGCACATAGTTCCTGAAGAAGATGTGATGTGGGAACTTGTTTTAACAGATCTCTGACCTTACAATAATGCTGTATGTTCTAGTTAATACAATGTAGTATGTTTGCAGGGTTATACCAATTAAGCCAAATAGAGGATCTGTGAATGGAATAAAGATGTAAACATTTGATTTATGACAGAGTTATTATTGCAAAACAGTGGGGGATATATGGATTTTTTAAATAAATGGCATTGGGACAATTGGTTATGCATATGGAAAAGATGAAATTTGATCCCTACATCATTCCATAACCTAAAATAAATTCCAGGTGGATTAAAGATTAAAAGCTAAACTCAAAACTGTGAAAGATTCAGAAGATAATTTTTCTGACCTCAGGGTAGGGAAGGATTTCTAAAACAAGGTACAATAGGTGCTAACTAAAAGTTAAAATTTGATATTTTCAATAATATGAAAATTGAGAACATCTGGCTCATTAAATTATGCCATTAAAATAGTGAATCAAACTGGAGAAAATATTTGCTGCACAATAACAACCAAATTATTAGAATCCACAACTCTCTGATGAATCATTAAGAAACAAAGCAATCCAAATAAAAATAGGCAAAAGGCCTGAGAAGACACTTCACCAAAGAGGAAAAGCAATAACCCAATAGCTTATAAAAAGATGATACAAATTCATAAGTAGAAAATTACAAATTGAAACCACACTCTCCAGACAGAATAAAATTGTTTTAGCAATACAAAATGTTGGGTCAGAAGTGATTAAAGAGCATCTTTTTATAATGCTGGCAGGGGTATAAATGTGTGCAAATATTTTTGAAAACAAGTTGGCTTTACTTAAGTGACTCAGAAATTCTGTTCTTGGATATATACTCTGGAAAAACTCTTGCATATGTCCGTTATCAGGGTACACGTGTAAGAAATGTTTACAGCAGCAGTGTTTGTAATAGAAAAAAGCTGGAAATGGTCCAGATATTGCATTATATTTACACAATAGAAAAGTGCACAACAGTGAAGCTATTGGCAACAAAATGGATGACTTAGCAGAATGTTCAGGAATAAGTCACAGAAAATACTCATCATATAATTAATATAAATGCATGTGGCAAGATAGGCATTTACAGTTATCTGAAGTTCAAAAATATGCACTAGTAAACAATACATTCTTTAGGACAGAGATGTATATGATAAAAATCAAAGAAAAGGAAAAAAATGAATGCCAAAAATTTTGGAGTCATTATCTATGGAGTGGGAAGAAGGGCTTGAATAGGGACACTCAGCAATCTTTAAAGGTCATACTATTGTTCCCTACATCCAATTGCTCAAACTCCAGTAAAAGAAAAGACTGATAAGGTTGACTACAGAAATTAAAACAAAATTCATGCAAAAATTACTACCAAGTTGACAACCAGCAAGATGGTAGCAGAGTAAGGAGCTCCAAGGGTCAGCTCCTGCTACAGGACAATCAGCAGTCACTCAGAGCTATCTAAAGTACCTGTTTGGGGCCTCCAGGAGACCAGAAGAGCATCCTGCAACATCCTTGAAAGAATGGAAGGAGGAGACTGCCCATCTGGAGTATGGGCAAGCTGCCTCGGGAGATATTCCATGGCATTGGAAGCTCCATCTCCCAGAGATGGGGGGAGGAAAAAACAGTTGAGGACCAACTTCAGCTACTGATGAGTAAATTCGGTTGGCTAAAGTATAATCCTAAGAGCAGCTGGAGTCTGAACTTGTCCAAGTCAGAAAGAGGCTGGTAGCCGCCATTTAAACTCCACCCCCACCCCCACCACCCATGAGGGGAAGCCGGGTGGACTGAAAATCACAATGCTGGTAGGGACCAGCTTCTTTCCATCCAGATCAGACTGAAGCCCTAGCATAAGCCCCAACCCCACCTCTGGCAGGGAGGAACCTGGGGGGGACCTGCGGCAGCCTCTCCAGGAGAATACAGGCCATGCCACAGAGGCTGGTGATCATCCTACACTGGCGGCCCAAGCTGCCTCAGGAGCTATTCTGTGGCTGGAGTTGGAAGTCCCATTTCCCAAAATCAGAAGGGAAAGATGGTTGGCCACCAACTTCAGCTACTGATTAGTAAATTTGGCAAGCTAAAGTATAACCCTAAGAACAGCTAAAGTTTGAACCTGTCCAAGAGGAAAGAGGCCAGTAGCCACCATTTTGCTTCTGCCCCCCACATGAGGGGAAGCCGGGCTGACTGAAAATCCCAGTGATGGTAGACTGGTGTTTTTCACCCAGGTCGACTGCAGTCCTAGCCTAGGCTCCAGCCACACCTCTAGCAGGAAGGAAGCCTCTCCAAGTAACTGCAGGTACATTCAGCAGACACAGGCTGAATAGTCGGAAGCCTACCAGGGCAACCGTGATCATTTTGGACTCACATGGCATAGATTGCTGCCCACAACTGCAGCATCATCCCCGCCCCAGGCAGGGAAGGAAGGGGAGTAAAGTATCATCAGTCTCTCTGGGCAACTACAGTCTAGCCCTGCACAACTAAGATTATTACACATGGCTGTGGTCCCTACCCCTGTCAAAGGAGAAAGTTGGGAGAAGTTTCAATGGTCCCTGGGGCAATAAGGGCAGCTTGAGCCTCTACAGCTTACAGCACCAACTGTATCCTTGGCTTCTACTAGACAAGCAGCAAGGGAGAAAGGGCAAGCAAGCCCTAAAATAAAGAGAGAAATTGCACCAGAATAAATACTCTAGTAATCCAGATGCCAAGACACCAACAAAATTTACAATTCACAACAAGAAACAGGAAGATATTGCCCAGTTAAAGGAACAAGATAAGCCTCCAGATGGCATAAAGGAATTGAGACAACTAATCATAGAAGTTTGTATTAGTCAGGGTACTCTAGGGAAACAGAATCACCAGGAGATATCTGTAAATAGTATGATAATTTATAAGTCTCTCACAAGACTGTGGGGATGCACAAGTCCATATTCCGTGGGCAGGCTGAAAACCAGGGGCTCCAATGAAAGTCCAGTGGAGGTCCTTGATGAGTTTCTGGGAGACGTTGGCTGTCCAAAGACGAGCTGGGAATCTCTCTCTGAATGCTGAAATCATTACCTTTTAAGGCATTCAACTGATTGGATAAAGCGTCACTCATTGCTGATGACAATCTTCCCGGTTAACGTGGATGTAATTCAGCTGTCTTTGCAGTAAACTCACTGGTAACTGAAGTCCATAAATTTCCTTGTATTACAATTAGCCCAGTACTTGCTTGACCAAACAACTGGGCACAATCACCTGCCTGGCTGAGTTGACACATTAGCCTAAACATCACAATGTTCAAACAAATCTTAATAAATTCACAATGAGATGGCTAAAGAGATTAAGGATAATAAGAAGGCATTGTATGAACACAAAGAAGAATTTGAAAGCATACATAGAAAAATAGCAGATCTTATAGGAATGAAAGGTGCAATAAATGCATTAAAAATACACTGGAATCATATAAAGCAGATTGAGGAGGCACAAAAAAAGGATTGGTGAGCTTGAAGAAATGGCCTCTGAACGTGAACATATAAAAGAACAGAAGAAGAAAAGAATGGGAAAATTTGAACATGGCCTCAGGGAACTAAATGACAACAAGAGATACGCAAATATACATGTCATGGGTGTCCCAGAAGGAGAAGAGAAGGGAAAAAGGGCAGAAGGAATATTTGAAGAAATAATGGTAGAAAATTTCCCAACCCTATTAAAGGACATAGATATTCATGTCCAAGAAGCAAAATGTACTCCCATCTGAATTAATCTGAATAGACCAACTCCAAGACACATACTAATCAGAACGTCAAATGCCAAAGACAAAGAGAGAATTCTGAGAGCAGCAAGAGAAAAGCAATACATAACATATAAGGGATACCCAATAAGATAAAGTGCCAATTTCTCATCAGAAATGATGGAGGCAAGAAGACAGTGGTATTATATATTTAAGATACTGCAAGAGAAAACCTGCCAGCCAAGAATCTTATATCCGGCAAGATTGTCTTTCAAAAATGAGGGTGAGTTTAGAATATTCACAGATAAATAGCAACCGAAAGAGTTTGTAACCACGAGACCAGCTTTGCGTGAAATAGTAAAGGTTATATTACAATCTGAAAAGAAAAGACAGGAGAGAGAGGCCCGGAGAGAGTCTAGAAGTGAAGATTATATCAATAAAAGTAACAAAAGTGTCAAAAGAGTGGTGAAAATAAAGTATGACAGATAAAACCCAAATACTCAGGAATAAACTTAGCCAATAATGTAAAGCATCAGAAAACTACAACTCATTGTTAAAAGAAATAAAAAATAACATAAATAATTGGAAGAATATTCCATACTCACAGATTGGAAGACTAAATATCATTAAGATATCAATTCTACTCAATTGATATACAGATTCAATGTAATCCCGATAAAAATTCTACCAGCATTTTAAAAATAAATGGAAAACATGAGTATCAAATTTATTTGGAAGGGTAAGGGATCCTGAATAGCTGGAAACATCTTAAAAAGGAAAAGTGAAGTTGGAAAACTCTCATTTCTGGACTTTAATTTGTATTACCTAGCTACAGTGGTAAAACAGCATGGTACTGGCATAAAGACAGACACATAGACCAATGGAACCTAATTGATGGTTCAGAAACACACCCTCACGTCTGTGGTCAAATGATTTTTGACTAGCCTGTCAAACCCATCCAGCTTGGGCAGAACAGTCCATTCAACAAATTATGCTGAGAACTGGATATTCATAGCCAAAAGAAGGAAAGAAGACCCTTATCTCACACCTTATACCAAAATTCACTCAAAATAGATCAAAAATCTAAATATAAAAGCAAGAATCATAAATCTTTTAGAAGAAAATGTAGGAAAATATCTTCAAGACCTAGTAGTAGGTGGTGGATTCTTGAAGGAGATAAAAGGAGGACTGAGATGGACTACTGATGTTTAATGTATGTAGAAGTTTTAATTAGCTTTACTGTAAAAGTGTGGAAATGTACAGAGATGATGGTAACACATTATAGTGAGTAACAGCTGGCTTATAAATGGGAATGTGGCTGAAAAGTGTTGTCTAAGGATGTAAATGCCAATTGACAGAAAGTTAGAGAATAATCTAGGGACTGATTAACACAGTAAACACAAAGGTGGATGAGAAATGTGGTTGATAGTACAGATGCAAGAGTGTCCTTTGGGAGCAAGAGCAGATGTACATCACTATTGCAGGGTGGTGGGAATGTGGAGAAGCATGGGAAAAATACACCTGTGTGACCTATGGACTGTGGTTAATAGTAATAATGTAATATTCATGCATTTATGCAAACGATGTACTGTGTTGATAATGGGGAAGTCTGGAAAAAGTGTGCCAAATGTACGCTGTGGACCTGGTAATAATTTGATGGTATTATTTCATAATCTGTAACAAATGTTCCACCACGGTGTGGTGTGTTGATAGAGGGGTCTTGTTTGGGAATTCTGCACATTTGCATGATTGTTTTGTAAGTTTACAACTTCTGTCATAAAAATATATTTTAAAATAATAAGAGGGTGGGTTGGGAGAAAAATACACCAAATGTAAGATAAGGACTATAGTTAGTAGTAAGATTTTGACAATATTCTTTCATAATTTGTAACAAATACTTCACAAATGCAAGGTGTTGGTGGTAGGTTGATGTATGGGACCCCTGTATGATTTTATGCATGTTTGTTTTGTAAGATCACAACTTTTACTATACACTTATTGTTTACGTATGTTCATGTGTAAATGATATAAAAATAATAATAATACGGTAGGTTGGAGGTAAAACACTTTGCTTAGTAATAACATTTTGAGGATGCTCTTTAATCATTAGTTAAAAATGTTTCACAACAATGTAAGGTATTGATGGTAAGGTAAGGTATGAAAGTCTTGTATGATGTTATGTATGTTTGTTTTGTAAGTTCACAAATATTACTATACACTTATTGTTTATGTATGTTTAGGTATGACTGCTATACTTCAATAAATTAAAAATAATAATAATAAAAAACCTACAATCCATACCAAGAAACAGGAAGATATATCCCAGTTAAAGGAATAACATAAGCCTCCAGATGACATAAAGCAGACAACCAATCATAGATATTCAACCAAATCTCCTTAATAAATTCAATGATATCACTAAAGAGATTAAGGATATTAAGAAGACATTGGATGAGCACAAGGAAAAATTTGAAAACATGTAAAGAAAAATAGCAGATCTTATGGGAATTAAAGGTGCAATAAATGAAATAAAAAATACACTGAAGTTATATACCAGCAGATTTAAGGAGGCAGAAGAAAGGATTGGTTAGCTTGAAGGCATGGTCTCCAAAAGCAAACATACAAAAGAACAGAAGAAGAAAAGTGTGGAAAAAATTGAACAAGTTCTCTGTGAACAAAATGAGAGCAAGAGACATGCAAATATACATGTCATGGGTGTCCCAGAAGGAGAAGATTATGGATAAGGGGCAGAAGGTATATTTGAAGAAATAATGGTAGAAAATTTCCCAACCCTATTGATGGACATATATATCCGTGTCCAAGAATTACAATGTACTCCCATCTGAATAAACCTGAATAGACCAACTCCAAGACTCATACTAATCAGAATGTCAAATGCCAAAGACAAAGAGAGAATTCTGAGAGCAGCAAGAGGAAAGCAATGCATAACACATAAGGGATACCCGATAAGAATAAGTGCCAATTTCTCATCAGAAACCATGGAGGCAAGAAGGCAGTGGTATGATATATTTAAGAACCTGCAAGAGAAAATCTTCCCAGCCAAGAATCCTATATCAGGCAAGATTGTCTTTCAAAAATGAGGGTGAGTTTAGAATATTCACAGATAAACAGAAATTGAGAGAGTTTATAACAAAACGACTGGCCTTGCAGGAAATACTAAAGAGTTTGATACAATCTAAAAAGAAAAGACAGAAGAGAGAGGCCTGGAAGAGAGTCTAGAAATGAAATTATATGGTATCAGTAAAAGTAACTAAATGTGTCAAAAGAGTGGTGAAAATAAAATATGACAGATAAAACCCAAAGGTCAAAATGGGTGAAATAAGAACTGCCTTTACAATATTAACATTGAATGTTAATGGATTAAAGTCCCCAATCAAAAGGCACAGACAGGTGGAATGG